>RHLO01000836.1:0-54798 GCA_003719415.1 Aspergillus olivimuriae
ATCCAGAACATCGTTTTCGTCGTCAGACAGCGTCAACACGAAGTCGTCGTCTTTCTGTTTTCTCGGAGCCATGGCGGGTAGGTAGGTTTTCGGTCGTAGCGAGCGAAGAATGGGAAAGACGGAGGGGAAGAGATAGTTGCAAGTAATTGAAACAGACCAATGGGCGGAAGATCAGAATTGATATTGAACAGGCGCCGAAAAAAAAGCTCCTGGTATGATCTTCCAAAAGCCCGCGCGCTATCGTTCCTCCTCATCGGCTTCTCCAACGGGGAAGAAAAAAAAAAAGTTCAACCTGCGAAGGCGGTGAGGGTTGAAACGTGCAGAAAAGACTGCGGAAGACCAGCTTCCTCGGCATTGATTGGCTGTGGGAGGGACCCCACCCGGTCCTCACAGATTCCCCTGCCTTTTCCATCTACAAGAGGTACTCCGGAGTATGTTTGCTCGGCATCAAGTTGGTTTCTCATCGATGATCTGTGATTGAGAACTAGGACATTTGTTTTCATTTGCTCACGGTCCAGTGATTTTTCCCAATTTTTTGCTCCTTCTTTTTCTCTGTTTTGTCGTGGAAAACAATAACTAAAACCGCGTAAATAAAAGGATGAAAGCAACAAGAAACTGGAGACATTGCGCTATCGTGAATCGTTCAACCAGAGTGTTCCAAACGCCGAAATCTTGTGAAATACATAGTTTGTTTTCAATGGCAGATATGGTTCCATACCCAACTGCATGTGCGCATGTTCGCACGTACTAGAAATCACACCTCCCATCCTGGCTGTACCCGATGCTACGAATCAGGTAGCTCACATCAAGGCTGATAAAATTAGTCGCCATATGACTTGCCGATAGATCAAAAAGGGACTCACTTACAAATGTTCAAACTTGACTCTTTCTCCTTTGTGCGTTCCCTGATTCTCAAACCCATACCGAACACTAAGCCAGTTCATAAGCCAGCGGTAGGTAAAATCATCCCCACTGGGATAGCTGATGGTGAATATCAGACGGGCTAGTCTGCGTCGCCCTCCCGGCTCATACCCACCACGATCGTCGCGGCTTGATTTGAAGACATATCCGAGCTTAGGGACATAAGTCGGGTCGCAGACCTCCAAAAGTTTGTCCATGAGGCACCTCCCAATTCCCAGCTTCTTGTGCCCGTGTTTCACGAATAGCTGGAGTTGAACAGTGAACCGCCCGGTAGTCGATGCACCGCAATAGTCCATCGCCAACGCATAACCGACAACCTTCTCTGGAGCATGCGCATTTCCGTCTCGGCACTCGACGGCAACAATAAAAGGCAACTTTTGTTTTTGGCAGGTCTCAATGCGTTCCATTATATCGTCTTCCGTCATCCTCAAAAACTCAAGGCTCAGTGGCGAGCGGCTGACATACCAATTGAAGATCTCGAGAAGCCCTGACACGTCGCTTGGCTCGGCGGGACGAAGATAGATGTTGGCCTTGGGTGAGTTTGCATTCTCAATCGGCGCTTTCATGGCTTCCAGATAGGCATGTCGCTCCATTTTTCTCCTGTGGTTTTCTTTGCCCTGCTCTTCTTTCTGTTTTTTTCGTATATACTCTGTCCAGTTATAACAGTAGCCCTCACTGGTCTCGTTTTGGTGAAGTCGAGTCTCTTCATCATTCGAGTCCAGTTTCGTGGGGCATTCGTCCAGGTCGGGGAGATGCATTGACAGGGTTCCATCAGGATGTGCTGTCCCGTCAAGACTTCGAATCTCGCAGTGAGAGGGACAGACTGCAGACCCTCAAGGCTATCCAAGACCTGGTCTATGTGCTCTTTTTGTTGCGGAGTGGGATCTGTTGACAGACTTAATTGTCCATCATCAGTGATCCTGGGATAGACCCGAGGGCTATCTTCATACGATCTCCATTGGAGAATCATCGGACTCAACTCATCAGTTTCGCCTGTCTGATCTATTTTGTCCGGTAGAGCCGTCAGGACACGAGCATTGGCGCTTGATAGATACTCCGTGGGCAGCAGACGGTGACGTGTGATTTCATTGTAGACTTTGGTGTCCGGATCAGTCCCAGCACCCTTTCGACACCTGGCCAGAATTTGGGGACTACAGTCCTGGTCTTTGAAGCGGTTGATATGGGCTTTTCTAATGATACTTTGCTTCAACTGTTCGAATTCATCTTCATTGGTTTGAGCTTTGTTTTGCGGTTCCTTTTTGGGTCCCTGCTTCGGCTCCTGCTTGGTGTTGTTTCCATTTCGCCCAGGGTGTATGACTTCCTCGCTATTGTCGGACATTTTGACTGGCTCCTGTGGTGTATTTTGCGCTCCTTAATTATCAAGAATTATCAGTAATCTGTAAGGGGATCAGGATGATGGTAATACTCACTTGTGTGGGCAGAGTGATCAACACCAAGAGGGGGGTGAGAGGTAGCGGGTTGATTGTGAAAGTGGCGGGTTCTGTTTGATTCACTAATATGGCCGGCCCTCGACTGTGTGGGAAATTGGGCGGGCACTGTTTGTCTCAGGTGTGGTGGAATGTAAGCCGATGTCGATGGACGCTTGCGTCGTTCTGAATTTGCTCTTGTCCCTGAGATCTGAGAGTCAGTCACAGTTTCCGTATTGGTAGTTGATTGTTGAGTTGCTTCCGCAGCTGTGAAAGATTTGAGGCTTCGTTGAAACAAAATAGAAGCTGTGTCCATCATGGGAGGATTATATGCTGTCTTACATGGTGCTTGAGTGTCCTTACATGAAGGATCCTGCATTCTTGTCATCTTGAAGGATGTATGTTGGATGAGCTGAGGGATGATAACTGGAAAAGAGACGGGTGAGATGACAGGAGGCGACGATACGGTCGAGGATATTTATATCCCAACCCTGTAACTCTAAAATGGACTCTGGCACCTGCATTACGTATGACAGTCAGTGACTCAGTGCAAGATAGAAAAACTGGATCATGTTCTGATTCTGTAATACTTACATCAAACAATGATCCTCAGGACATCCATGGATACGTAGATAGTATCGATACAGCTTGTTTTTCCCATCACAGAGGCTGCTGAAAAAGTGCAACCAGGAAGACGGGTTAAGGTGGGATAGGATTGACGTTTTATACGCGTTGCTGAAGACAAAAGACATTCACTCACTGCGTTGGATATTCACTTCCTAGACTTTCGAGAACAGCTCTTGTCATATGCATGTCTGAGTCACATTATATCTCATACCATATATTTCGTAATATCATCAAAATAATTGCAAAAACCACAGGCATGGGGTGTGATCAAGATGTACGCGAGATATTATATAGCTTGTTGGGCTAGTCCGATGCCGCCAATCAACAGGACGCAGCAACCGCAAAGTACCTAGGTACCCTCCACCTTCAACTCCCTGCCCAGAAGCTATCAATCGTCGGACCCCGCTCAAAATGTTATCCATCCTAAGAAAAGCTCGACTGAAGGATAAGGAGATGCGGATCCTGATGCTGTGAGCCCGCTCCCCCGCCAGATCTGACAGCCAGACTGATCAAGAGGAATAGTGGGCTTGACAACGCCGGAAAGACCACCATTGTCAAACAGATCATGAACGAAGATGTCACCACCGTCAGCCCCACGCTGGGGTTCATCATCAAAACGATAGATTTTGACGGGCAGGTTTGATCCTCATTATCCTCCACAGAATCCTTGGCTAAAGGCGCGGTAGATATCGATTAAACATATGTGAGAAAATATGGTGTGGCATTGCTATCTCTTCGCTAATCTCGGCTGTCAGGGGATGTAGGAGGCCAAAAAACGTTACGGTCATATTGGAAAAACTACTTTGAGAAGACCGACACCCTAGTTTGGGTTGTCGATGCGACCGACCGTCTTCGCGTGGACGACTGTCGCGATGAACTTGCGGGCCTCCTGCTCGAAGAGGTGAGTCCGCGACGTGCCGCCCGCTGGTGACGAAATTTGAACCGCAACCCTGGCTGACGACCATTGTCCGCATCCAGCGACTCATGGGAGCCAGTCTCCTCATCTTTTTAAATAAAACCGATGTCGAGGGCTGCATGGGGGAAAAGGAGGTTCGAGAAGTGAGTTATCCAATAAGATTCTATCGCCGGCTGCTCCTAGAGAAGCCCTGGTTTGGATCACCTTATGGGCGACTGGAGGAATTCTAACTACTTGACAGCGTCTTGATCTGGATTCGATCAAGACACACCGATGGACGATATTGCCCTGTAGCGCGATGACAGGGCAGAACCTCCGTCAAGGGCTGGAATGGGTGGTGCAGGATGCGAAAGACCGGCTTTTCCTGTACTAGCCAGTGTGCTACGCAGGCAGCTGAGACTACCATCCCCCCTGCTTTCATGAGACGCATCAGATGATTCATGTTCAAAGAATGCTATATATCTACCTAGTTTATTGTTATCTATTCCATCTGGGTCTTGGGTTTGGGTTTGCGGTTGAGCGCGCAGAGTTGAGGAATGCTGGAATGCTTCGCACGGGACGGATATATATCGATGCTCTGGCAGTTTCATGTAAAGTGGCAGAGGCTAAGTTTAGACCAAAGGGTCTGCCTGTCACCCCTCATGTCAGACAGCTTCATCGCGACCAACAGACCGTACCTACGAAGTACAGGTAGTATGAGGAGAGATAGAGAGATACTACTCCTGTGAGGGACACCATGGCCATCTTCCCCTACGATCGGAGGACATGGCTCATCATCGCTATGGAGGGGAAGCATCTCTGGTACTCCGGAGTACGGGACGAATTCCGAGTTCAAAATTTCAAAGAGCCAAAAGCGAAAAGCAAAGGTAGATCCAAGCGAGCCTGCATCTCATCCCTTTGGTGATGGATCCGTGGATCCTCATGCGCGTATCAACCATGGGAGTTGACCGCCAACCTACCAACATGCCCCTCTGATGGATCAGTATCAGAATCAATTAGCTTCCCATGCATAGGACGAGTCCGTCCCGAGAGCGATCGCTGTTTAGCTTGTCTTAGCGGTCAGCCGTATCTGTCGGGCGTCCTCCTGGACGCATCTCGGATGCTGGATTGCGTCTCTGGGATCGCGGGGCGGGAGAAAATTGCGAGGAGCTCCACCGCAAAAGCCGAGCCCCGGGAGCGCCAGCGTAAACAGTCTTCCCTCTCCAGAAAGATCTAAACAAAGCGCAGAACACGCTGGATGGTCCACTCGGCGGGTCTTCTGGAGAACCACATGCCCCTGAGGATGCTCTGATACCATTTCCTTAGTACGAGACATCATCATGAAGGTTCGTACGGATGGTCCTTGTAGGATCCCATTGGAAAACAGACGGGGAGCTACATGGAACCAGGACCGGGTACAGTAGGTAGAAGAATGCGATGCTCCCTCGGCGCCGGATGAATTCGCAGCAAGGACGCGGTGGGGCGCAGGAAGCGATGAGCGTCAGTGTTCAGCTCTGATTTGGACTTCCCAGACGGGCGATTCGGGGTCCACCCAAAGGCACTCGACACACGCAGCGAGCCAGAGGGGATTCGAAAAAAAGGCGGAGAGCCGGAAAAAGCCAAGATTGTTGTCATCATCGCCTCCCTGCGTGACTGACTGGACGATCGTCCCTGGGAAAGCCTTCAGCTCCCTCACCACTCCGATCTGCTGCACCATCCACCCATCCCGAGTACCTACACCCTCCCACTCTGGGCAGCTGTTCTCTCCCTGCGATTTATCCCGACGTCCGCTCGTCTTCCTTCCCCGGTACGCTGTCCTGATAACCCCCTCCCTTGAAACCCCCACCGTTCTTGGAGGCGTGTTCGGTGGATGACAACCCGATCATCTGTATCATATTTTTTTTCTTTTCTTTCCGTTGGTCGCGGGTTTGACTTTCTCCCCTTTTCTCCCTCTCACATCCCTCGTCGCCTTCAGTCACGCTTGTGACTGATCCAGTGCCAAGCGGGCGATGACTTCCACCACGCCCACCGACGCCGAGGGCTCAGAGGATGTCAACGACTTCCTCCTGCGCATTCGTGAGCTCGGCGAGAAGCGCGACAAGGAGGACGAGGAACGCACCAAGAAGCTAGAGGAAGAGATCCTGCAGGGCCGCCGAGAGAGACAGGCTAGAAGACTTGGTACGTGCTGAAGCCGTCACCCCTCGCTCCGTCAGAAAAATCCCGGCAACCCGTCTTTTTCTAGGGCACTCGGGTCAACCATGGCCTCTCCCACCAGACGCGGCAGATACAGAAGCTGATTGTGTAGAGCGCGCTCGGTCCATATCCCCCACGAAAGACTCGCCGTTGCTAGACCCCACTCGATGGAGCATGCCAGCGTATAACCAGCGTGCCATCAACCCTCCCGAAAAACTCGCACCCACCCCGCAGACCCCGGACCGGGAGACCACCACCAAACCGGACCTCGCCCAGCTGCGTGAATCGATAGTCGCTGACAGCGGACGACGAGGATCCCAGGCCGAGCCAAACGGAAGCACCACGGGTTCTCCGCGACCATTGCTCCGGAGTCGAACCGGGACGTTGTCCTGGCAGCAACGACCGGCCTCACGCGACTTGAACAACGGAAATAGGCTTTCGTTCTCGACCTCCCCCACTCGGGAAGGCCGTTTCAGCAGAGCCATGTCCATTACCTCGAATGATGACCGTGGATTTCCTCAGAGCCCCGGCACGCGATCACCAGTAGCCAAGGACAATCTTCCCTTGCGCCCAACGGAAAAGGACGCCAGCTCTCCCAGTCCAACACGCCTTGCGAGAACTGAAGCGGACGAGACTCCTACTCCAGATCCTAGTTCCAAAGAAGTTCATACAATCGCAGACAATACGATCGGCCCGGAAAAGGCGAGCAGCCCTACAGAGACCGGAGAAGATCATTCACAGTCCCAATCCAGGGCAAGCTCGACATTCGCAGATAGTAGCCAGGGCAATCGGTACTCGAGCGTTTCCTCGGTCTCGACAACTACTGGCCTTCGCTCCCCGGTCCGTCTATCGGATACCCCAAAGTTTGAGCCTCCCGCCGCCGGACCAGCCCTGGAAGAACAGACAACGTCGCCTGTCTCGCCCAGGCGGCTTTCTCCCGAGAGATCTACCTCGCCAACCAAAGGTTTGGGGGGGTTCGTCCAAAGTGCTATGATGAAAAGGTCAGACAGTGTGTCCAAACGCTGGAGCGCTCAACTGCCTTCGGGCCTCATGCGGGGCGATTCGTTTGCCAGCAATCGCAATAGCTTTGCCGCTCCGACCAATGGTGATGTGTTTGCCCCCCCATCGCCCACGAGGTTGAGCCGTAGTGGGACCCTATCCTCTCAACGGCCTACGTCTAGCCATAGACCTACCTCCAGCCATAGACCTACCTCCAGTCACCGACCTTCTTCAAGCCACAGTGATGCAAGCTATCTACATGGTAAAGAGAACGAGCCTCCAGCTACCCCTCCGGTTCCAGGCAGCGACAGCAATCTCGAGAATGTCAACAGACCCACTATATCGCACGGAAGGTCGGCAAGTGCTCTTGGCAACGAGATAAAAGCAGATAGTCCAATGTCGACTAGTCCGGTGGTATCCAGGACAATGGATCCTAAGCGATGGAGCCCGACCAAGTCTACGTGGCTGGAGAGCGCTCTTAACCGACCGGAGTCTCCGAGACACAGAAGACAGCCTTCACAGCAGACAAGCTGGGCTAGAGAACGACAGACACGGGGAAGCGTCGATTTTGGCAGAGTGAATAGCTTCAAGGAGGTCACTCCCATCGGCTTGATGCGAACTGCCGCTCCTGGCAGTCACAGCAAGACCCCAAGTGTTTCGGGGATACCTGATATGTTTGGAGCCCCAGATAGTTGCAAGGTTAAAGGGGAGTCCTCAGAGGAGCCCACAGAGACGCCCACGAAGGACCGCCAAGAGGCGCCCACGGAGGAGCCTGCAGAGGAGCCTAAGGAGAATGTGGAAACTATCCATGAAGATGATACTCCACCATCCGAAGATATCAAGCCTGCCGATAAAGATATCGGACACCCACCTGATGAGACCAGCGTTGAAAAGGACGATGTCAAGGAATTTGCGACAGAGCACGAACAACAGCCCGAAAAAGAGATCGAAAATGAAAGGGAGAAAACCAAAGAAGAGCCACCTGCTACACGTCAACGTGCTCCCTCACTACTGGCCCCAAGTCCAAAAACGCCAATTGATGCGCCGGTGACCTCGCCCATCAAGTCACCGCGGGATCCTCTCTTGGACCGACCAAAACCCCAATCTCCCGTGATTGACTTCCGTGCCAACCTCCGGAAGCGCGAGGTCGTCAAGGATCAGAACAATCGTGAAGAACCGGAGTTCAAGAACGTTTTCGGAAGGTTGAGAAAGGCCGAGACCTCAAACTACGTCGCTCCCGACGAGCTGAAACACAACATTTTGAAGGGCAAAGCGGCGCTCACAGTGACGGGTGGCCCTAAAAAGTCGCAGAGAGTTGATGAGCTGAAGGAAAGTATTCTGAAGCAGAAGGAGGCCATCAAGGCTAGTGGAGGCTCGCTGAGGCGTAACACAGTCGGCGATGATGATGCTCCCACGACCGCTGTTCCCGAGGCCATTGCTGTGCGACAAACCCTGACCAAGTCCAGCAGTGCCCAGAGCGTTACATCACCATCACCGCAGGAACCCGCAACACCACGAGCTTCGCAGGATCAGCGGTCCCCTATCTCATCAGAAGGCTATGAGCGATCAGATCATTCCGCAACCCTTCCAACTGCCCCCCTGGAGCGTAGTTTTGGTGATGACCTCCAAAACCTTCCCGCTGATCCCTTTGTCAACGAGTCCGGCATTAAAGGCAAGAAGAATGAAACGGAAGACATCCTAGTCCTTGCAGGGCCGGGGCCAGAAGGACAAAAGAAGGACTTGATGAATGAGACCTTGGAACCGGTGCGTGCTCCGCCATCGGAGAGCGTCGAGCAGGATGTAACACCTGCTGCGACTGAAGGTCTCGCCACTAAAGGTAAACTTGCAGGCCGAATAAACCCTGCCTTAGCAGGCCTCCTGTCTCGCGGGCCTCCAGCTGCTTTAGACGGTTCTAAAAGAGCGTCCTCTGAAATCAATGTCAAGAAGAACGAGGACAAGCCAGCAGGTCCCTTGACGCATATGACAAAGGGTCGCGCCAAAGGGCCCAAAAGACGCCCACCGAAAGTAACTGTCCTGGAAGCGTCAGAGCACGTTACCGAAGCACATGTGTCCCCGGTGGAGCCAGCACGATCTTTTGACAATGAAGAGCTGGAGGGGAGCCCCTCCCCAGTTGAATACAGCAGAAAATCGACCAACTGGCCCCTTCCTGACGATGATTTTATCCCACCTGTTAGTTATGACACGGGAGTCGGCGAGCCTGCCCAACCAATCACCCCCAAACCAACGAATTTTGCGAGGAGCATAACCCCAGTCTTTGTGAATGACACCAAATCTGCCGACAAAATTGATGTTTCGCCATCCGCTCTACCTACAACAACTGCAGGCCCAGAGAAATACTCTCCACCCGAAATTAAAGCATTTGAAGATGTCGACCTTCATGAGTCCCCTTTAAGAAAGCCTGCCCCTCCTCCGAAATCCACGCCGGCAGTCACACCAAAACGGCCCAGCCAGGGACGAAGCCCTCAGTTTTCCTACTCGTCTCCATCGCCTTCACCTCTGAGAACGAGCTTCAGGGAGAACCAGATTCAGTCATCTCCAGGCTCCTATTGGAAGAATACTCTTGGAGTTGCCACTCCTAGCTCAGTAGGCTCATCGTCTGGGGAGAAAGCTCTGCCTTCCCCTCCTGTGCCGCCGAAATTCAACATTGCAGTTGACCAGCCGTCTTCACCGCGGTCTTCAGGTTCCCTCGTTCCGCAGGCGGATGAGTCCTTGGAGGCGATCTCGAGTTTCTTCAAAACCTTTCCCAAGTCAAGTGATCGCGTGAACATTGATACCCAGCTAATGCTTATGGGTAAAAGTAAAAACCAGAAGATCAGGACGTTGAAGAAACAGATATGGGAGATCACTGGTGATGGGATGAAGCAGGATCTGCCCATCCAGCATGAATACATCCTCTACGAAGGAAGTATGTATCTTTGCGTCCATCTCTTCGAATTTGATGGCAATGTTCGGGCTGAAGCTCATCTTTGGTGTGGTGACGGCGTTCCCGATTCAGCCATTGATGATGCGCAGTCCTTCGCGCGGAGGGTGGCCAAGGACAATGGATGTAAACTGGAGACTATCAAGCAAGGCAAGGAGACAGCTAATTTCATTCAAGCCTTGGGTGGTATACTCATCACGCGTCGCGGGTTTAGCTCGCGATCTAGTTCTTCTGCCTTCTTCATGTTGTGCGGACGCAAACATCTGGGTCAAATGGTGTTTGATGAGGTTGACTTCTCTCGTCGCAACCTGTGTTCCGGATATCCGTTTGTCATTTCGGCTATGTTCGGCAAGTTATACTTGTGGAAGGGGAAGGGAAGTGCAGCCGAAGAAATTGGGGCCGCTCGGTTGATTGGAATGGACCTTGGGCTTACCGGAGAATTTGAGGAGGTGGCTGAAGGCGAGGAGCCCGCGTCATTCTTTGAGGTCTTCACTCATGATGGTGAGGCGGGAGACTACATGAGCTCTGACGACTGGCCATCCAAACCGACTTACGACAATTTTCGGCTGAGATTACTGCGCATTGATCATGAACTCGGCCAACGTTCGGGTTTCTGGCTTCGACGCTCTGGCTCATCCTCACCAGTCATTCGACCGAATGATACCGTCCAGGAAGTCGAGCCTTTCTGCCAACAAGACATCATGACTCGAGGGATCTATGTCCTTGATACGTTCTTCGAGATCTATGTGTATGACTCCCGGGAGCCTCTGTTGGTTGGTCAGTACTGACACTTCGTTTTCTTCAGGATTGTTGGAGAACATGCATCGAATCGATCGGCAGAATTTGCATCCGCAGTGATCTTTGCCCACGAGTACGGCATTTTGGCTGCTTCCTTGCAAGACCGGCCTTTCATTCCCAAGAGTTTTGTTTCTCTTGGAGGAATCCCCGATTCCTGTCGCAGCGTGTTCCGCAAGTGGCGGCCGCGTACCTCACGTATGCCACCACAAGTCTTCCCTCTCGATGCCGCCATCGACGCCATTCGGTCTTGAGTGTTTAGATTTTCAGCCCCGTTTTCTTTCCTCATGACATTTCTTCTTTCATTTTTGTTTTCTTTTCCTGTTGATAGAGCATTATCTGGTGTGCATACATGGATGGATCTGTACAGAGACGGTGGGAGCATCAATATCCTCGGAGCTTTGGGAGGAGGACTGTGGTACATTCGGGCAATCTAGAAGGAGTTTTGAGACATTTTCTTTTCTTCTTGCCTTTTTTTTCTTTTTTTTACTTCCATTTTCTTCTATGATCTTCCCCATTGCGACGAGTTTAGGATGTATGATATCCCCTGAAGCACATTCACAATGAATCGATCGGATCATGCGATCAGGAAGCTTATCGGTTATCAGATGAGCCTGCCGGGATGCGACGGGACGCTGACTGGTCGGTTCGTCATCCACCCGGCGCATTCCATCATTTTCTTTTTTTTTTTTGGGAGCATCTCATTCACGCGCTGTTAATTTCCTAGTCGCATCGTCAGGGGCCACCAAGACAACATCGCCTCTGCTCATGCCTTCGATCGATCTCCTCCCGATGCAGCAGTCCACCATGCCTTGATTGACCGCCCACCCCCCTCCCGTCAGCTTCAACTCCCTCTGCTCTCATTCCACTCCCATTTTTCTCCCGTCTCGCTGTTCCCCCCCGCCTCCCAATCCGATGATGGAGACTCTAGACCCCACGGTGCTCCGAGAGCTTGCCCGACTCGACCCCGCGGTCCCTTTCCGCGCATCGACCGAACATCTCCATCATACCTGGGCGAAAACCTTTTTCTCACGACCAGAGCTGTACATTCAACCGCAGTCCATCGCTGAGATCCAAAAACTGGTGACTTTGGCACGCCGATGTCGCCGTCGTTTAGTCACCGTCGGCAGCGCCCACTCGCCGTCCGATCTGACCTGCACGTCGTCATGGCTGGTCAATCTGGATCGCTTCAACCGTGTGCTAGAGGTGTCGCGTGAAACCGGCATCATCACTGTCGAGGCTGGAATCCGACTGCGCGATCTCGGTGAACATCTGGAGAGACATGGGTTGACGCTGGCGAACCTCGGCAGTATCGATGATCAGTCAATTGCTGGTGTGATCTCAACCGGCACCCACGGAAGTTCGCTGAGGCATGGGCTGCTGTCCGAATGCATTCTTTCGCTCACGCTGATGTTGGCCAATGGACAGTTGGTTCGTTGTAGCGAGACGACCAACCCGGCCCTGTTCCGGGCTGCCTTGATATCCCTTGGGGCGCTCGGGATCATCGTCGAGATAACGCTCCAAGCGGAGCCGTCGTTCAAAGTCGCCTGGAGACAGACGCGCCGGAATCTGTCCAGCGTTCTCGCAGAGTGGTCCACGGGGCTTTGGACATCGCATGAATTCGTCCGTGTCTGGTGGATGCCTTATCAGCGCAGCGCTATCGTTTGGCACGCGGATAAAACCGACCTCCCGCTGCGCAGTCCACCGTCGACATTCTATGGCGAAAAGCTGGGCTATCATATCTATCACAACCTGCTGGCGCTTTCGAATTATTTCCCTCGGATACTCCCTTGGGTGGAATGGTTCGTCTTTGGTTTGCAGTATGGATTTAGGGCGGAGTCCACGGTTACCGAGGCTGTTGAGACAGCTCGCTCAGGTCTGTTGATGAACTGTCTCTATTCACAATTCGTGAACGAGTGGGCTCTTCCGCTCGAGAAAGGCCCCGAGGCCATCACACGGCTGTCGGCTTGGCTGAATGGCGACTTAGAAACGGCCCGTATCCCCTTCCCAGTCGAGGGGCTGTGGGTGCATTGTCCTATCGAAGTCAGAGTCTCCGACTCAACACTTAATCAGAAGCCTCGCCCGTTCCTCGACCCAACCTGTCGTGACGGCCCGACTCTGTATCTCAATGCGACTCTCTATCGACCCTACCTGCGTGATCCCCCGTGTAGGGACCGCTACTACGAAGCGTTCGAATGGCTCATGCGGGAAATGGGTGCCAAACCGCACTGGGCCAAGAACTTCAATGTCACAGGACGTCATGAGCTGCACACTTTGTATGGCGGGGACATGGATGAGTGGTTGAAGGTGCGTCGCGAAGTCGACGCAGACGGTATGTTCCTCGGCGAATGGCATCGCCGCAACCTCGCTTTGACGGGGGGCGAAATCGAATCGGTGCCCGGGGAGTCCACCGAGCTGCCCCTGATGGAGCGTGAGCAAGCCCGTCGCAAGGCGGATGTTCGTGGTGCCGGTGATGGCATGGAATGGTTCGGCGAGAAACACTGGCAATCTGGCGCAGGATTCGACCTCGCTGCGTCTTTACCGACTCAAGAGAAGGGCAATCAAGGTTCTCGCGATGTAACAGGGCCAATGACACCTGTGACGGCGACCAGTGAGGAGAGTTTTGACCTCCTTACGACTGGTGAGGCTAGTGTTGTCCTTCCTCGCGACCACATGTAATCCTTGTGGACCATAAAGGTCTATAGCAAACAAATTGTTGCATTGAACATTTGTGATCATATGCCTGTTTCTTTATCTGCTTCTGTATTATCACTGTAAGGGATCACACTCGAGGAGGTCATGTATCTCCTGACATCCATTAGTATTCCTGGGTTCTATCGGTCAGTTATGTGATTAGCCAGCGATGTTTGCTCACTCAGTCCGGGGGTTGGACTGGGGCCCAACCAATTCCTCGGTTCTCTCCGATATTCGCTCATTTCCATATTGGCGCCTTGCTCCGAGTCATTTTGGGCCTCTATTACACTTGGTCGGAAATGATGATTGGCTTCTCACCATGGTGCAAGGTATCGACGGTGTCATTCACCCACCCCCACCCCCTCTGGCCGGCAGCAGGGCTCCGAAGGAAGCATGTTTCGAATTCACATCCTGGCCATGTGCATTGCCGGTAGCTGTATCTCCTTTGCCATGATCTACCCAGAGCCTTGGAAGTTGGGTAACGCTATATCAGGGACTCGGCCGTTGTCCAACATGACACCATAATTGGAGCCACAAGGGGGGATGATTCCCCGTACATGCATACCCTTTGCCTAAAATCCACGTACTTGCAGAAGGTATACCTGAATCCTATTCTCCTCCAGCCAGTCAGGAGGAACAGAGGGATCATCAGCACTGATTATCATCATCTAAGCATCCGCATTATCTTCGGGAACCCTTGCATCGGCCCATGAGCGTTCCGTTCTTCATCTGCCACGGTATGCATAGCCATGACAGGCGACAGGGTATCCCATTCCTCCTGGGACCAGTACGCACGGGTCCCATGGCCGGCGGTTACGCCAGGCTATGTCATGTCATGCAAGTGATGCTAGGATACTGATCTGACAGGAGGGCGCCGACAAAGATGTCAATGGAGTGGATTGTGTTCCCGAAGGCGTCATGAGACCTCCGCCTGCTGCAGGCAAGCAGATGGAAGCCATCACTTTGGTTCTTTTGCGGATATCAACGAGTTGGTTGTCCTTGGCTGGCACATATCGTTAAGGGTTTGGCCCGTCACGGGGCTGTGGGCGAGAAAAAAAAAAAAAAAAAAAAACAAGTCACGTTCTTCACTCGTTCACTCATTGGCGGCTCCCCGTTCCTTCTGTCAAACTTCTCTTCTCGAACCAATTTCGTTTCGAGTCTTGCTCATCGCCCTGCAGTGCTGGAATTTTCAACAACCGACCTGTCATCATCACATCTTGTCGCCTTACCGAGCAAGGGGCCTGTTCAACAAAGAACACGATGACTTGCTGGTCCTTGAAGGGGGCCAAACGGAGGAAAATCACGAACCTGCCCTTCCCCCACTTACAACATCCCTCTCACACTTTCGCCAGATCTCCGATTGGGCATCGGGAAGAGTCATAGTGATTCGTTCGCTGATTGACAGCAGCGCTTGTGCCGGGAGGGACCTGCGGATATCAAAATTGCCGATTACTACTCACACCTCCTTGTGACGGCAACAATGCCAGCGATGACCAACCCCTCCTCCCGATTCCTGCAGGCGGACGGACCTTTCCTGCAAGTCGGAGCCCATGCGTTTCTGCTGCGCCCGGGAGGACGAGTAGAGACCCTGGCTATGTCGGTTAATGAGGGGTATTGTTGTCCAGGCCCCCGGTCGTTAGGAGGGGCATCGCTAAGCCATCATCGCTGTCGAGTGCTCCCCCAGCAGGAGTGAGATGGCGCACCCTGAGGGAGGAGGTAGACCGAACGATACAGAGAGGGATTCCCTCCGAGGTTGATCTGGTGAAGGATGTGCGAACCTCATATTGTTTGCTTATTCCGTCCGGCAGCTAAGGGCTCAATGATGTGCTACACTATGTTCTTGTCTGGATGTATGATGATTCGGTCACGCATCGGCCCCGACAGTCACAATATGCTGTGCAACCCCAGAGCGTCTTTTCTGTGGATGAGAGCCTTCAAGGGTCGCCGCTGCCGAATCGTATTGGACTTGCCTTCCCGATATACCAGACGCTTGCTCTCGTTGGTCCTCACCCGGGTTTATTTCGAAGGCTGAGAGTTGTCCATCCCAGTTGCCTGTCAGGTGGACTTCGGTGCTCGGCGCCAACAAGCCTCTGCCTCCACAGCCTGCGCCTCAGCGAACATGCACCTCGCTACCGAAGGATTTGTCACCGACAGAGTCATTCCCTCACTCGCCTCATTATTCGTTTCTTCCATACACGCTTACACTATGTACCTAGGTACCTAGGGACTCGAGTGGATGCTCTCCTACCGCAACCTCGTCCAGAAACTTAAATTCAATGCACCTTTTCTGGCACTTCGTCGTGCGTGCGACAAATTGAATCTTGTTTCTTTTTTCCTTATCCGATACTGCCGCGCCTCCTATACAAGATCGACCTCTCTCCACAGACTTGCCCTCGATCTAGCTGAAAATCCACTTTTGGCAGAGATCTGTAATGTACCGTATTTTAACCTTCATGCTGGCCAAAGAAAAGAAGAAAGTCTCCCTTCCAGATGGCATCAGTCAGCCTTCCCGGCTAGATTCTCAGCCAGTGGAGGCACGAGCTCATCCAACTGCGTTCGACAGTCAAAGCGTGTGTTGTGCATTATCCGTGCGCCAATGACAATCGGCGTCAGAAATTCGAATAGGCGCCCAAAGCCATAAGCTGATGGTGAGGAAAACTGCTTTCGCCGATTTCGATCTAGCTGTCTCTTCGATCCGATAGCGCATGTCCATCTTTAGCCTTGTATGGCTCACCGGAGATGTGACGGAAACACCAGGAAGAAAAAGAACATTGCCGCCTGCCGAAACACGTATATGACAGCATGGGCCTGCTACTGGCCTCTCGTATACACAGTTGTGATCTCACTAGCTCGCTCTACGTTTTCGCTGCCCAAATGACCAGGGTTGTCCCCCCGGCTTAGCGCCGTTGTGGTGATCATGCTATGGACATCTGCCTGTTACCATGACGGCTCGGTCCGTCAACCAGGGCTTGATGGTCCTTGGGACTGGTGTATTCCGAGGAATTTGATCACCCGTGCTGGAGTGTCCGACGGATACTGGGTCGAGGTAATCATGTCGAACGGGACCCCTGGTGCACCTCCCATGCTACCACAGCCACTAAAGGTCTGAGGGACTGTCGAGCGACCGTCCCGGTTGGAATTGTGACTGCCCGCTATCCACGTCACCATCCGTCTATATACGGTGTACATCGAAGTGGGGAAGGATTGTCGTATATTCTCTGCGGGGCACTTGAAGAGACAGTTGTGTTTTTGATTCACATGAGCTCGATATGTATCGAATGCAGACCTGTCAGCCTCAATCCCCTCCTCCTCATTATCTCCTCCCCGCCACCGTCCTTTCCTCGCTTTGACATGCTAAGAATATCTACCCCTCCCCCTCCTTGATCACGACGCCTTGTCAGCTCCCCAATGTGCAAAGCCTGGGACGACTATAACAAGATCAGGTCAATTAGCACACCCTTTACCTTCCGTTGATATCTACATCACGCAACAATGCACATGAACAAGATGTCTCGACAGCCCAAGCTTCGTCCTAAATCACACATACCTGGCTTCCCCGATGCCATGTACGACCTTGCCGGGGTATCCTCTCTCGCGCAGTTGGAGTCTCGCTCTGGGATGGGAGAGGATAAACCCGATCAACGTGTCTTTCGAGTCAAGCGTAAGCACGTTTTGAAAGCCTGTGATCGTTGCAGAGTCAAGAAGACGAAGGTTAGTGGAGCAGCACAGCCATGTAGGCTGTAAATTCAATCAGCTCTCTTCTTCGAGGTGTACTGATGTGCTTCAGTGTGATGGGAAACAGCCATGCAACCGGTGCTCAGCTTACAACCACCCTTGCTTATTTCGGGAAAGAAAAGCTACACAAACCAAAGTATATTCTCGCGGGTAAGATATGTCGGGAAGGGGTTCTTCCAGCCCCTTTTGAAGATCGTACGGGGACTAATGAGGGTCTTACAACTTTCAGTTTCGTGGAGATGCTTGAATCGCACCATTCTCTTGTTGTGAAGGCGCTGCAGCGACTGTACAAGCTTTCAGTCAACAAGGAAGGATTTCCAGGAGAGCCTCTTGTTGAATCCCCTGATGGCTATCCCTTGACTCATGCTATCTTGGATCGCCTGGGTCTGATCAAGCAGGCCGAGGAGAACACAGAGGAACCAGAGGAAGATTCAGAAGATCTCCAATACCTACGCTTTTTGTCCACTTCAGCCGACAGTGCAACAACAGACCCGTCTCCGGAGCCAGCCACTCCACCTGATCCTTCCCCTAGCACTTGCAGTCCTGTTGATCTCTCGCCCAAAGTCGGTGGCCCCTGGAAATGGGACTACCAAGAAGTTCAGCCTGTGCCGTATCATAGCTACCCACCATCTGGGTTCCACGAGATGACGATGGCTCGGTCTACGGTGGAACCAGCTGGCATCACCGCTAATACGAAATGCCCAGAACCGATATCATCGCTGCCGGACCATGACCGTTCTTACTTTTACTATATGAACAACAGCCAGGCTGGGCAGCATGCAAACCGGCATCTTCACCAAGATATGGCAGCCGAACCGGGACACCATCATCCACTGCCAACTGCAGCTATGACTACCGATATACTCAGTAACTATCACCACCACAATCACCCCCTCAACTTACCAGAACAGCACACTCTTTATCCTAACCTCGCACCCAAGTGGAATTACCCCTGTGGGTAGCCATCCACCCAGTAAATCATGCTGGGATAGCCCCGAGCTCCATTGTTTTTCTACCCCGTTCTACTGGGATCATTCGATATCCCACTCATACGAACATACGCTTTCCCCCATTTCCCATATCTTTGAGTTCTTTAAGTGCGTGGTTTCTACATGTGGCAGTATATGATATGATATGACGATCTCTTGTTTGTCACTTTTACCTTCATAGCTACCTCGGTAGCTTTGCTCTCACAGCAAAACCCTATACATACCGATACCTATCGCCTTGGTCTTGCTATTGAGAACCCTGTCCACCATACCTTTCTTGAAACACTAACACCCCCATACTTTTTCAACCAATTCCCGACGTAGCAAAGCACATCATTCCTCACCCAGACGGGGGCTGTACCACTTTTCGCTTTTTTCTTTTTTTTCCCCTCATCACCCCATGCGGATAGCACAACGTATCTACGAACACGTTGCTATACCAGTCAGTCAGTCAGCTACCCACATGCACAGCTAGCGAGTCTATGCTCTCATTTTTGTCTACCTATATAACACATCAGATCAACTGGGGGGTTTGGTGGTTCTCTCAACAACCATGCCTATACCCACCCAGTACCCGTCCTGCATCTGCATCCATCTCCTTATGTTACTTCTCCTGACACTATCTACTCAGTACTCCCTTCTTTTTATCTTGCTTGGGTGTCACGACTATACTGCTACCTTACTATATAAGATCTGCTGCTACTGCTACCTACTATCCCTGATAACCAGCCAATCAGATCAAGCTTGAATCGAACAAATGAGTACCTACCTACTCACCTTACTGTGTCTACTAACGACCGATACTTGGTCAAGAAGATCTAGGGGAAAACTAAAGCTGATGGAAAGAGAGAAAGAAGCGGAAGGAAAATGGAAATAAAAACAAGGTATCAACTCCCTAATTCAATGCAAAATCTAACATGTAAGTGACCCGAAGTAAAAGACATTCGAACAGAGATCATCGTCAGAGATGAGAAAAGGAGGTGCGTGCTCCAGATATCAAGAGAGAGAGAAAAAAGAAAAGAAATATGAAATGAAAAAGTGCCCATTCGTCTGAGCCTGTGACACCCCACAACCGGCGCAGGCGAGAGACTACCAAGATCAGTACTTAGGTATCAAGAGTGACAGCAATTTGCGTGTTTTTTCCGTGTCCGTTTCAACAAGTTCTTTGGGGAATCATTTGATTAAAAAAAAGAAGATAGTTATGGATATGTGTGCTCATTTGCCCTTTTCCATAATGTTTTTTGTATGTTTTTTTGTAACCGGTTGTATCTTTGATATGTCAACCATTTTAGTCATCAATATCTGTTTCCGTGTTGGTATCGCTGGTGTCACCAGCATCCCCTTCGGTATCACTCTCTTCTTCGCTGGACTCATCGGAAGGCTTTCTGGTCTTCTTTTTGGGTGCTTGACCGGTCTTCAGGGCGTGCATTTGGCCAGCGATGGAGTCTAGGGGTTTATTAGTTAGATTTTGGGTCGGAAAATGGGAGGTTTGGTTGGCGATAGCGAGCTTACCTTCATCGGGCTCACTGATGTCGTCTTCTTCATCCAGGGCAGCTGCCTTCGCAGGGTCGTCAATGTGAAGGGTGACCTCCATCTTGGTGTCAAGACCAAGATAGCTGTCGCAGATCAGGTGCATCACAAAAGTGAAGTCTCCAACTTGAGGGGGAGCCTGGAACTGCATCTTGAGGGTCTGAACGTTGAAAGTAGGCTTTCCAGCCTCATCGAAGAGGGGCTTGTCAAAGGTAGTGAAGGTGAAGGGCGGGACGGCCATCTTGGCTTGCTTGCCATCGGCAAGGAAGACATGCCAGCGGGGAGAGTGATCGCGAGCCAGGTAGGGTGCGTGAGCAAGAGGCGGCTGGATTTTCTCAACCTTGGACTCGACCTTTTGGCCGTTGACAGTCTTGACGGTCTTGTTCTTGGCGGCCTTGCGGCCCATAAGAGCGTCGAGATCATCCTCATCCGGATCGATGTCTTCCAGGTCGGTAGGGTTCACTTCGGGGATGTCCGTGTAGCCAGGAGGGATGAATCGAGCCTTCACGACCAGCTGCACCAAGCTGCTGGGGGTAATGACCTTTTCGCCCATAACCTTGAAGAACGCCTTCGAGACTTCTAGCGCAGGGAGTTGCTTCGCGACAGAGATAGCGGTGGAGTATTGCTTTTCGGTCAGGAGACCGGCGCCAACGGTGAGGGCACGACGCTTGTCCTCGGGAAGCTTCATGAACTTTTGCACATTATAGTGGTCTTTGGCGTCGGCACCTTCAACAGATTTGACAACCTCGGGAGTGAAATACGGGAGCTGAAGAAGTGGCGACGATTCGGGAGCGACGGCCTGGATAATGTTCTGAGACGAGCGGAAAGATCCTAGGATGGGACGGGCATTGCCGAACGCAAGGGCGATAGCGGTGAATGCTTCGTTCAGAGAAAGAGCAATCGGGGCAGTTTCATATTTCTCTGTAGACTTATTAGTATCCACCAGGGTGTGTTGCGCAGGTCTGTTTTTTGTGGAAGCTGTACTCACCTCCGTTGAGAGTGTCATCCTCCAAGTCGATACGACCCAGATAAGCCCACAGCAACGCCAAAGCCTTGCGCCTTGTGGAATCATCAAGCTCTTTGAGGGTTTTCCGATCCTGAGGCGTGAGGAAAGTAGAGTCATCGGCCAAAACTCTCTTCTCTAGCTTAGCCAGACCGGACTCCGCGTGGGATCCTGAGAGCATTTCCTTGAACTCGTCACCTGACGACAGAGCGTTGATGATACCATTCTCAAGGATGTCCTCTTTGTATTCCCGGAAAACATTTCCAGCACTAGCCACCAACACTCTCTCCTTCGTGTAGCGTTGCGAGCCGTACCACCAGCGTCCGACGATGTAGGGCAAAAGCACACCCAGCAGTCCTCCATACACCAAAAGAACGTATTTTCCGTTACCCTCAGTGACGATGAATTGCGGAAGAGCGATTCCGATGCTGAAACTCTGCTTGCCATCGGGATGACCATACTGAATGTAGTTGTTGCGAATTTCCTCGTCGGTCAAAGCTTTGTACGCCTTAGTCAGCTCAACGAACCGGTCGTTGAGCATTTCAACGGTCTCATTCTTAGAGGGGTCGGGGCGGATTTTGTCAGGATGATAGATGAGAGAGAGGCGTTTGTAATGTCTAGAAATGGATTTTTCATCGGCGCTCTAAGAAAATGTGAAGGTTAGCGGCTACGTGGTAAGAACTGCGGAGTCACACAAGCGTATAAACAACTCACCCTTGAGATACCCAAGATGTCATAAGGATCCCAGACTTTCGGCGTCGTCCTTGCTGTGACAATGATCAAGTAGGTCATCCAGGCAATTATGGCATATCCCAAAATCACAGTGATTATACGCTTGATTCGTCGTTCCTTGCGTAGGCGCTTGCGCTTTTGCGCCTCGATGAGGTCGGCATCTCGGGGTTTATAATCTGACTTGATTCGGGGGGCCGTGTTCTCGAGTTCTAAGGAGGCACGCGCAATCAGTAATCCGTTCTTTCTCCTCTATATAACAGTATTCAAGACGAGAGGGTATAAGTACTCACCCTTGCTCGGTTTGAGGAGATTGTATGTCAAGGGGAGCGTGACGAGACCCGACAGCGTCAGGACAAAGAACGGGAAGAATTGCCCCTAATAGAGATGGAGTCAGCATGAAATATTCGACGTTATCTCTTGGTGTATTAACCCACCTTATCATCATAGGTGTAGTCGGTCGACATGGTGAAGCGAATTCACGTTCGCCCGGCGGCGGGCTGGACTATAGCGGCGGCGTGAAAGTAGCCCGAAGGAGCGGAGGGTGTGAATTCCCTACTGGAGACAATGACCACTCGGTATACAACTCAAATGCAGAGGGTCATGGGTATGCTGTGTTCAGAAGGGGGAAAGGAAGGCGAACGATAGGAGGGAGAGTCGGCCAGATGACAGCATCTCGATTATTATCGTATCGGCAATGGTTCCTGCAATGTGATCGACCGTGTCCTTTACGGGGCTGGAGGCGCCACACCGCCTGCTTGTTGTAGGCTAGCTGGGGACCCTTGGGTGCCTGCAGAATCAGGTCCCCATCTCGTATCCCGTGCTTATCTAATACGGTCTACACTATGCGGACCTCACTCGCATCGGATGAGTTCAGTCGGGGATAACTGCCATAAAAGGCATATCTAAATAGTTTTTTTGCTCGATTTCGAACTTCTATCATTTGGATTACTGAAACCTCTATGTTTTGCTGGCAGCATTCCTGGAGACTTTGCTTTTTGGATAGTCGTTGCCCAAGGTCAGGAAGATCAGACCATCACTGTGATGACCTTCTCACATTGTACTCGATATTATTGAGACGATTATAGTATCAAGCGGCCCAAGAGAATGGTATCAATTGTTTGTAGACTTTCATCGATGCAAAATGCAAACTTTGGTCTTTATCTCGCACACTCTTTCCGCAGAATACCGAAACGACGATTGCCCACCAAGAACTTGCCAGGAAAATACAAGCTAAGAATCCATCTACAAATAAGTCTAAACTGTCTACTAAGGTTGAAATATCTTCGTCTCGGCTTTTTGTGGTCTAAATACATGGTTCTCTGCTTTCGTCTTCTTTGACGAACGCCCCGAATCCATGGGTAAAAGCCAAAGTTTAGATACGCCACAGACAAGTTGCCAAAGAAACGAATAATGATCCTCAGGATATGTTTCCCATCAATGAATAGTACGTTTCATGTGAGCATCTTTTCTTATCTGCTGACGTTTCTCTACCTCGCCGTGAGCGATCCTGACGATTGTCAACTTTCTGTTCTACAAGAGCAGAGGAACTACATCACCAATGCTACGATGTCTATGAGATCGAGATAGATCATCTACATTTCCAAGGCAACTTTTTCATGGCTCCACAATCGTTTGTGAATGGGAAATGTTAAAGCTCTATTCAAGTAAAAGTCAGAGACTGTTTGTTGCGATAGCCGCTCGTCCAAACACAAATGCCACTTTCATAGACTTGGGCATCATTGCTTTCAGACTTTCAATGAACAGGATGGTGAATAATACTTGGTACTATCAAATGGTCTATTATTCGAAATAAGCCGTCGCATCTTCTAACGGGACTTTTCAAGAATAGGCTGAGGATCTGTGGTCCAGGCCACCTGCACCCTTTTTACTAATAATGACCAGGGCGTAAGGTAGCGTTGGGCATATACGTAGAAAACTCTGCAAAGAGTTTTCCGTGTACAGAACCGGTGAACCACTACCTACCTGACCGTATACCAGTCTCTTGCACTCGCACTGATTAATAAGTGATCCCTCGCCTCATTTGACCCTCAGGTTCGCATGATTGGCGTACACCTACGAGATACTCAGGCGAATATACCCACATATATACGAGGATGAAAGGTAAGAAAGAACACAAAGGATCGAAAGAAGTGGCTTAGATCGGTCTAGAACTGCCTCCACGAACGAACTAGTCATGCAAAAATATTACAAAGCACATCTCATTTGCAAATAAGACATCTTGGACGAGGAACCCGGCGAAGTTAGAAGAAATCCCTGCTGTTTCTGGCGATAGGCAGAGCCGTCCACTTCGGGGACCCGTCGACCAAAGTTTTTTTTTTCTTGGGTCTCACGGGCAGAGGATATCCTATGGCAGTCGATGTACGGCTGAACGGGGTCGGGCCACCGGCAACGGCCGCATGGCCACCGTTGACCATCGGGGACTTGATGGAGTCGCCAAGAAGAGCACTGGAGAAGGCGCAGGCTGATGATTTCAGATGCTCGCTATATGATATCTGCCTAGAATCGTTGCCGAGGGGTGACATGCATTCGATTCATCGGGACCCCCAGAAACTGATTCATGGCTTTGTCTGGCCGACCTACCCGGCAGTCCGTTTTCTTTTGTATGGAGTGTGGCAAGGTGCCATGGTTCGAGGGTTCGGTTCCTTTTGCAATGATGTTGGCGAACCAAAGTTTAGGGTTCGGCTGAGTATTTCCACTCAGGTTGCGCTGGCACAGACTATTGCCACACACGAGCGGTGGGCGTGCGGCTTGCGGGAACGCACTTCCCCCAAGAGGCACAGCCTTCGAGAGAGGGGTCCGTTCAGGAACACAAGAGAAAGAACCTTGGAACAATGGGGAAGAGGGGGACTTCGACCAATGCCTGCGAAGTTCCGGATGGCAAATCCAACCGTACCCAAGGCTAAAGGCGGCTCCACGTGGTCGACCAACGAGAAGGGAGAATTGTATACCAATTTGCCGCCACCACAAGGGACGAAGGCATCGTTGCAGTGCCCGTACCCCACTTCCTCGAGAATCTGCTCTGGGCCCGGCAAGAATTGCTTGGGCGCATCTAGTCTCTCAGATCATACAGGATGTGTGAAGATCTGTATGTTGCATGCCAGCAGGGTGGTAGGACTCTCATCCTGGACGAAGTATCCCGGATTCACGCTGGTGCGACTGTATTGGACCCGATGCCATCCATCAGGCAGGCAAAATTAAGGGCAAAGTGTATAGGAGGGTGGATATGAAGGTTTTTCAGGGCCTATTTCCTGTTCCTTGCCCCTTCTTCCCCTCCTTCTGCCAGGCCCATCCACTAAAAACATTCCCTTTCATCAGGATCCATACCATATGTTGTCGTGGTTCCATGGCCATGTCCAGGAACAACCCACCCGGACAAGGGGATTGGCGCTTGATATGGCTCTGTCACAGTGGGCCTTTCTGTTACTTACTGGCTGGCCGCTCTCTTGCTTTTGCCATTCCGAGTCCCATCAGGGACGAGGCAAGTGTTCCGGGGTCTACCGACAGGCTATATAAACAGACAAGATGTCCTCTACAACTGTTTCTTTCTTCTAACCATCGTCATTCCTTTGGTCGAGTTCACTCCTTTCGTCCTCCCACGTTCATTATTCTCTTGAGATAGACTCTCGAAACATTCTTTACTACATATCACCAGACCCTTTTTCACACACATCTATCTTTCCAATCTCTACAAGATGATGTTCAAGACCTTCGCTCTCGCTGCCCTTGCCGGCCTCAGCTCGGCTCTCCGTCACGCTGAGCGTCAGGCCCCTAGCGGCGCTGTCCTCATCGTTAACAACCTGGATGTCCCCGTCTACGCCTGGTCCGTCTCCAACACTGTCAGCGGCATGATCACTCTGCCCGCTCACGGCGGCGCCTACACCGAGGGCTGGCGTGTCAACCCCAACGGCGGTGGTGTCTCCATCAAGCTCGCTACCCAGCCTACCCAGACCGATGTGCTCCAGTTCGAGTACACCGAGGCCGGCGACACCATCTTCTGGGACATGAGCGCCATCAACCTCAGCCTCAACTCCATTTTCACCGACTACGGTTTCTCCGTCACCCCCAGCCTTGCCCAGTGCCCCGCCGTCAACTGCCAGGCCGGCGACAAGGCTTGCTCGGACGCCTACCTCCAGCCCTACGATGACCATGCCACTCGCGGCTGCCCCATCGAGACTTTCCTCACCTTGAACCTCGGATAAGCGTCTCGTCTGCAATGTAGGCCCTGGCGCAATTAGGGATGGAGTCTTGGGATGGGCTGTTTTGGTTTCGCTTTCTTGCCGGATGGGAAGGGAAAAGCCACACACTCCTGGATGAGTGGTTTCGTGTCTTCGTTTTTCGTCTTTGGGGTCTTTCATGGGTCGTATTGACACACCTAGATGGTGAAATCTACGCCAAATGAAACCTATGAGAATATGATACCATGTTGATAGACACCATGGAGTTTATGAATTCAATGTGATTACCGTCAAGATCTTCGATCGATAGAAACAACGCTACCCAAGAGTAACGACTGGGACTTGGAATAATTCTCCTGCTATATCATAGAGACGCAGCCATTCCTACCTAAGTGTTTGTTGATACAGTCTCTCTTCTCCTTACAACTCTCCCTGTGCAATGTAGATACCTCCCAAAGAAGCCGAGGCTCCGGAGATGAGCTTTGTCATCAAGCCCATTGTGTCCTTGGACTGCCAGAGATGATTTTTATGTGGATTCTTCCTCGATGCAGCTTTATATAATCTGTTGTCCTAGTCTGAGATCATGTATCCAACTGTGATCAAGGTCAGTCGATGTAGTGACGGGTAAGACCACCGGCGTCAACAAAATAAGAACATCAGTCCTGTACCATAGGACGCATGACATAGCTTCCCTGCTGTTGCTTTGTTCCAGTGACAGAAAATTAACCATCATCTTCAATCTTTCTTTGAACCCAGCTTTTTCGACGCTGCGCTCTCGAGCCAGGGCGTTGCATTAGGCCAAAATCCCCGAGTATCAAGGCAAGCCAGTAACAGCGGGAGGTTTGCAGCACTTCCTCCCGTCTTCTGGTTTCTTGAGTTGTTGATATGTAACCCACCATGTTTGTAACAGGGGCTTCCTGGAATGTATGCTTTGTCGGCTTGTTATAGTTTCGGCTCGGTAATAGTGAAGTTTCGCGCAAGTATGTCTCGGTAACGGCAAGCCAGCTTGTCGCTTGCGAAGAAGCGTTGTCTATAAACATCAGTCGCTATCTACAAGCCTAACTCATGAAAGTGCACCTCGCTCTATTTCAACACGTTGGTCAGAGTAGCAACTGCTTTCTAGGAATCACTGGGTAGTATATCTAAACATGGACTTTATAGCCTGAAATGATTTTCCTAGCTGTGGAATTTGATGGAGTAGGGGAGTGGGTAGAAGAACCATGATCAGGACTTAAAAGGAACTTGTGGGTATTCTAACCACCATCACTGCAGTCTCCGGTGGACGAAATTGGTCAATGTTGTCGAAAAATAATTAAAAGACATCTGGCGTTGCCACCTGTTGTATTGACTGGCCGAGGTTGTACTTGGAAGTAAGGCAAAAAAGAAGGTCGTGCCCGGATTCGAACCAGAGTTCTCAGAATATTTCTCTTGCGAGTCAAAATCTGAAGTGATAACCCCTACACTACACAACCTCAGACATTATCTTCTTGCTCGAATTTTAAATATATAATGTAATTCCTTACTGTAAATCGAGGGCGGGCTGACGCAGCCTCAATCTCCCTTCGGGGTTGAGGGAGGCAACACAGCGGGTGGGCCAAGATTTTTAAGGTTACGGCAGTTAACCTCTAAGATTAATTCAAAGAGAGCATCAGAGCTACCTATGACTATGATCCATGTGCTTATTGCATTCTCGACCCATTTTGGAACAGCCTCAGGGCACCTTTGAAATCTAGTCGGGTTTCCTGTATCTGTTCAGTCTCAGCAACGATCGCTTATAGCGTAGTGTAAGACCGACAGTACTACACGATATATATCTCACACCGAATTCCATGTCATCGGTGCAATAACAACAGTTGACTGCTGCTGTTATATGACTGTGTCCATGCCCCAATAATATTTTTCTACACTGCTTCCTGAGCAAGAAACTACCGGAAAGATGATAGCAAGCTGAACCGATCTTTGCCCCTAGTCAGGAAATTGATGCAAAACAATGTCCGTGTATCTTAAATCGATAGCCCACTGTGTTGTACCTACTTTCTTAAGGATATGGAGAATGATAGTTCTTCGTGTCGGTGAACTTACTGGTTGTACGTAGTCCTGTAAACAGTCAAGATCAGTCTAACCTGACCAGGATGGCTCGATGAGACTCCTAACGATACTGTTTGGCTCTCATCCTTCACGAAAAACGTGCTCCAAGAAACAGCAACCCAGGTAAAGGTAAGCAGCAGTCTCTTCTCAACCGTACAAATCAAGTATCCCGCAGCTAGACAGCCTTCGAAACAAATGATACCTGAGCATACTCTCCAAAACCACTGGTGTCACATGCTGATCCGTGGCTACAACCTACGATTGGTCTGGGGACTATTAAATAGCTGATACTAATGATCAGAGTACTTCAGAGGTACTTATTTCCTAGGGCTCACTGCAGAGATTATGTTGCCAAAGCAGTTACCTATGTAGGATAAAGGACCCAGTTCACACGGTCTTCCATGAGCTGTTTCGGTTTACGTTGAACAGGAGTGGAGTCCATCAAACATGAGATTTGGTTATGTGACATAATTCATTAAAAACACCATTGGATAAACTCTCCAACCTCTCAGCGTCTGGCCATTGATCCCAACAAGTAGTGCCCAGGGTAAACTTCAGTGATACGTCGAAAAGAGTATGGTAGCAACAGTGAGCCCAACACATGAAATACTTCGGTTGACCAGTCCTTATTGAAAAGTCTCCAGAATAAAATAAGCAAACTGGCTCGACCTCACTGTACATGAGGTGCGAAGTGAGGCAAGTAGCCCAGCCTTAGGCCTCCAATGTATGCGCCGGTACGAAGAGACCTAGGTATAGTTTCAGGCTGAATTTTTCTGGCGATAAACACTCATCTAGACTTGACATTGATTCAATTGATCTCTACTTCCCCTCCTTTTCAGGGTATCGTCACGGAAGGCTCTCTCTCATGTGAGCCACACGTACCCGACCCCTGTTGTAGATGAGCACTGTTCTATCGGTGTACGAGAGTCAGAAAGACTCCGTAACCATATATAAGTTTCAATGATAAAACTAAGCAAGTACCAAGCAAGTCTTGACTGGATACGGCGGTGACAGGATCCTACAGAATGACAATGAGATCCGGCCGATACTCATAGATTTTAGTGGCTCATAGGATACTGCGGACGTCTCTCCAGTAGGGCATTAAGCCAACCAGGTAGACAGCAAGATTCGTCTTCATCAAGAATCAGTGCCTGACAACCAGAGGAGCAGAGTCGTGTCTCATGTCAGCCTAATAATGAAACAAAGCCTTCCAGCCTGACCTGACACCCAATAAAACGTAGACTCATACCCGTCACAAATTATCAACACGGCGATGGTTCATATGAAATGTCTTATTGAGACCGGAGCCCGGGCGAGTAGGTACTATTGCTCCAACCTGCAGGCCAAGCTAATGCGAGAAGCCATATACGACAAAGAACCAAGGCACCGTAAAGGCACGACCGAATACTTTTGATTCCTCATATCTGCTAGTCTATAAATCCTTGGAAGATGCTCCACGAAAGACGGTCGCTACATCTGCTATCTGAAATTGTCCTGCGCTTCAGACCGTAAGTCGTTATGGGTGGTATGCCCATTTCAACCTCACAGCATTCCGATAGATAATGCACAAAATTCCCTCTTCTCAGCCAGTCACCCCTCAAATCATACAGTTAGTGGCTATAGGCAGTCATGGTGGACGTGAGCGTTTTCTTGAGTCATACTATACTCCGGAGTAGGCCGTAGTAAAAAAAAACCTTCCCGCATGGTTCGATCCGTCCAACGGGATAACGGGCTTCCGACATGGAACAGAAGCAACATTCCGCGGTGTGGATTACTCATTCGGAGTAAGCACATTGACTCCGGCCGACCTGCCAGAATTTGCCACTGTCGGAACGGATTTAGCACGTTGCGTGCTGTGACACATTTGTCTGGCTGGGAAGGCAACGCCGCGTCCCGTGCAGTTCCTTCTTCGGGAGCTAAATCTATGGAGTATGTGGCCGGCTGGAATGTAGCTGTCCGTGCAAAAACATGGGTGAAAAATTTTTATTCTGAATAATTTGGTTCGTTTACACATTATATACATGATTTTTTTTTCATCGATACACTTCGACTCTATGTGCCTCTATTTCAAGGCATTGTGTTGGGGGGGTATCGTATCAGGCAACGAGGTCTGAGCTTCATTTCTAAACAATCATCCCGGTACTGGTTCTCAAAGGGACCATCAAAAGTAAACCGGGACATGCGTCGACTCTAAGACCGTCAATTTTCTTCCTTTCATCACACCTTCGGGCACTATTGCTTGACCCTCGCGACTAAGCGTAAGACGGAGAGTAGTGGACGGCACCGACATGAACACGGGAAGTCCCAAAGCCTACCGCCAAGGAGGAATTCAAGCCTCGACAACCATTTCCCCGAGAGGAACGGTCGGAAGCGAACTCAACCCGCAAAGCAATCAGCCTGGGTTTCCTGGTCATCAGCACTGTGAGGGCTCTCCCCGTCAGGAAGTTGCCATGGCCAAGCCATTCGGGACCAATCCAATCCCCTCCACGGAGAGAGGAGATCTTCATTGCTACAAGTCAGCGGCTTGCGTGATCCATGACACCTGACGGTTCTTGCTAGTGGAGGGTCATCCTTTTTTGGGGGAAGACCTGCAGGGGTGTGGCGTGATCCTGCAGGAGATGCCCGTTTTGGTGTGGTTTTCGAAACAGGGATGTTCTGCCTTTGTTTTTCTGATTTTCCCTCGAAAAATTTGCGTCCAAGGCCGGAATTGGAATGAGAATTGGGTGGCTGAGGCACCAGTGGCGGTAACCTCGTTCCATATGGCAATTCATCCGGGCAACGAATTCAAAGATTGCGGGCTGGTGACGGAGGATGATTAGTGCTGTGGTATACGATTGAAGACGTAGGTGGATGACTTACAGATCGATATAGTCCAATCCACCGAAATACTCCAACATGCGGTAACACAGGCCAACATCATCGCCAGGCTCGCCTCCAAAGAGACGGCACTGTTCAGCCTCCAGCTGAGCAGACTTTAGCTGCAACGAGCGTTCACGCGTCTGCCAGACCGTTTTCCCATAATGCCAGGATGGGGCAGAGGAAAGCGGAATGGAAGCGTCAAGTGAGTCGCAGAGTGTAACTGTCGGACCAGCAGCGACTGGATATGCAACCGGATCGATGGGGGCGAAGGCGAGGTCGGGACTGCGATTGCGGGATCGTGGGCGAGTGCGTCGTCGGTTGTGTCTCTGTCCCATTCTATGCTTGGCTGTGTTGGTTGATGGAGGCAGTCGGAGACAGTCGGAAGATTCAAGGACGGCGATGCTTTTTATGTACAGGGTTTTTCTTCTTTTCCGGGAACTTTTGGTAGCCGGGGTGGTTGTGTCGTTGTATGTATCGAACAACCAGCGCAACGGCAGGAGGATCAACAATTTCGAGACAGGAGGAAGTCGTGAAAGAGGGGAGTGACCATCACCCCCTTCCAAGGATGAGATGAGGTGGGCAGAAGAAGATCAAGAGGGCGTGAATGGAGGCGGGATGGCCGGGGGGAGTTATATAGATCTGCCGATGAGTTGGCTGCTGTGGTGTGACTCACTGTCCACCAATGGGAGGGCGGCAGGCAGGGGGGTGGCCGAAAAGTTTCAACCTTTTCCGAGCGCGATGGAAGATCCACCGGGGAGCGACTCCACCCACTCCCCGGCTGGACTGGACCGGCGATGGTGAAAAATGGCCTCATGGAGTTTGTCCATCACGAACGGGGGTCCTGAGTCATCCGGGAATCATGCTCCGGTCACTTGATGCGCGCCCTTTGCATCCTCCTCTTTCCCATCATCGGTCTTATAGTAAGTCTGCCGAAGACGATAGACGAGCACAGAAGCGATGGTGCGATCGAAGCTCTGTCCTGAAAATTCCCTAGCGCGGAAACCGAACGACCCTGAATCTGCAAATTACAGGGATCTGACTACTGCATCCTGTAGATCAGGAGACGTTGGCCCAGAAAGAGAAAAGGAAAAAACAAGAAAAAAAAAAAAAAAGAAAATGAAACACCAGGATGACGGCATTGCCTGTCTCGGGTTTGGGTGGATTCCAGACACCTGAGGCTCTCCAGAACAATACCATACCGCTCGGATATCTCTCCATCCGCCAGAAACAGAGGAAAACTCCCGTTTGCCGTACGGACCGATCGGGACTCTGACCAGTCTGATACAGCACGTCATGCATTCTGCCCGTTCTGGCCGTCCACCAGGAGGGAAGACGGCTTCTTTCGTACCCGTGATGGCGTCTTTTTTTTTTTTTTTTTTCCCTTCGCGCTCTCCTTATTTTCCCTAGTCTAGAGCAATGATATCATCCACGCAGATTCTTCCCAATATCTTCCACTTCTCCTTAAACCCGTCCTTCCGACCCCCCCGACAACAGGCTTAACTCCTGTCTCCGAATTACGTATTCGTCGGATTGCTAAGAATTGTTCAGAATTGCTCAGAACCTTGTGAGAACAAGCTGCAGGTGGCCAACTTTTCCCCTCCAAGCCGGATGGCCGATGGTGGATCGGAATAGGCTCCCTAGCAGCCAGCACAGCGAACTCCACGAACACATTTTTTTTCTTCCCTTCCTTTCTCCATAGCTAGGTACGAGGCAATTTGGGCAGCCGGGATTTTCCTAGTCTCCTGCACCTGTCTGGTGGCCTCACCACGGAGTGGATGGCAGCAAGCCCTACCATTAGCTGGCTAGAACGCAGTCACTAATAATGAAATATTGGAGTCTAATCATCAGTTGACACCTGGTGATGCAGGGTGGACCCAGTATAGTTCCACTTGGTGAAGGCAGACATGCCGCATAGGAGGGCACTAGGGATTTGTTGACGGGGTGGAATTTTTTTTTTGCTTCTTCCCCTGTCTTGCCCATACCGGTCCCGGATGCGCTACGTTGCACGCAATTGGAGCTGTAATATGCAAAATCACAGGTCAGGACGGAAGGTTTGGGTGATTGACTCTGCACTCTGCGGAGGTCGAGGACGGACTGGTAGGTAGGTACCTAGATCGTACCTACGTACAGAGGACGTACGTAGGCTGGTTACAGCTCACCCCGATGACGACGGCTCCCGCAAAATCAAATCTCTCAGGCATGACAAGAGTCTGGACTGGTTATATTCTTCTCCGAGATTCTTACTCCGTACATAGGTACTCCACAAATTAAAACAAACTCAACGACAACATGACAAACGCCAAGATCTGCAGAAGTGAAATTAAGGCTCCTCAGTTGTCGATCGCCCGACGGATGATCTCCATCATCTCTTTTCCCTTCGGCGCTGTCGTCAAGTTTTCATTCCCACACGCCGTCACCAGAATATCGTCCTCGATGCGCACGCCGCCAATGGGAATATATTTCTCGGCTTCCGCGAAGTTGATATATTTCGCCAGCGGCAGCTTCCGCGCATTCGCAATCGCCAGCTCAGAGAAGTAAATCCCCGGCTCAATCGTCACCACCATGCCTTCTTCTAAGACGGGGGCGCTCTGCGTGGCCGATGGCACAAAGCTAGGGTGCCACGATCGTTCGACAGCGGCATTCGACGGCGGAGAAACATCGTGGACTTCCAGTCCAACATGATGGCCCAATCCATGCGGGAAGAAGACAGCCGATGCTCCCGAGTGGAAGATCTCATACACGTCTTCGTACTTGAGAACCCCCAGGTCCTGAAGGCCACGAATGGCGATGATGTGGGCAGTGTCTTGTAAAGATCTCATCGTGGTACCCTTCCGAGTGAGGGAAATGCACGTCTCTTGCATCGTCTCAACTAAGCGGTATATGTTCTTGGCCTGTTCGCTGGGCCAGTCACTTCCCAGGGGAATCGTCCGAGTCACGTCGCTTGCATAACAGTCCCACTCTGCGCCAGCGTCGAGGCAGACCAGCTGCCGCCCGTGGAGAGGCTCGTCGTTTTTGACGTAGTGGAGCGTGGCCGCATTCTTCCCTGAACCGGCGATGATTTCGTACGATTGCTTCTTTGCCCCATGGGCCACACACGTCGCGAGGAAGATGGCTTCAATTTCCGTCTCATTGGTCATCTGATGGATGTTTTCGAGTACCCTGCGATGGGCCTGCGCAGAGACCTCGTTGGCATGGCGTATCATCCGAATCTCATATTCATCTTTCACCACGCGCGCTGCGTCCATGGCAGGGAGGAGTTGTTTACTGTCCAAAACCACATCCTTGGAAGGGAAGTAAGGCTTCTGGGAGTCATGGAGTACGTAGATAGGAGTAGACTGATTGTCTTTGTCTACCCAGGACTCGAGGTCACCCTGGAGAGACGAGAAATACCGCACGCGGTCTACATCATACCGCTCTCGGGCATCGTCAATGGTCAACGTTGGACCCATCCAGATCGCATGTCGGAGGTCAAAGTCCGGCACATAGAGAGACAAAAGGTCATCTTCAATGTCGTAGGTCACATAGCAGTCTGCTTCATCCACTCCACTGAGGTAATAGAAGTACCGCCTCTGTCGGAACGTGCGCGGTTGGTCCGAATCTCCCCAATTGACGGTGGGCTCGCCAACCAGGTAGATCAGGCCCGAGGAGACCCCGAGTTTCGTCGCCGCTTTGCGGGCGTGTTGTTTGGCTACACCCACATTGTTAATTTGGAATGACTACCACAACATACGCATTTGTGGGGATGGTGTCGTGGACATGACCAGAGATAGGGAATGATGTCGCGGGGGTCCTTTGTACCTGGATATTTATCGCCGCCGCCGGTGACATTCAGGCGGATGTCACACCGGTCAACCGCATGGCTTCTGTCTGTCGTGGGAGAGACGCGCATTCTGACACTCTGCGTGTGAATCTGCAGGGGAAGTTCTTGCAGTCCTTGCAAAAAAAAGACACAAGCAGCTAATCTAGGACTTTACGCAAGGCTGAAGCAAGGGAGAGGGTGGTGAAGGAGACGAGGGACAGTGCAGGAGGAAAGGGAGATGAGCCTCCTCAGGCACCGCCATTCTAATCACCTTCCAGGCTGGCTGATACCGGGCACTGCTGTATATACGATACAGTAATATACAGAATGCATGGTGTTATCGCCGTCATCCAGGTGATGTTGCCGTTTCTTACAGTAATGGACCTGTATCGGTCCGTACACCTGACCAGACCTGGAGATAGGCGGGGACTTGGAGGGACGTAGAGAATAATCCCATTCAAAATCCTTCACGATGAGGGCCCTTCTTGCCTCTTTAAGTCATGTCCGATTGGAGATGAGCTAAGTGAGACAACCTAGTGATCTACTCGCCTCCTCGATACTGGCTCTCACCCTTGACCATTATTCGCCGTTCATATCCATTAATAATGCGCGTTACCTACGAGACAAGGTCTTCGGCCCTGAGAAGTAGGTATAGGCCTCTACTCGAAAAAATCTCGATCTCCTGAAAATATACATACTTAGGTGCCCGAGCCTTCATGGGATTTTTTCTCAATAGATTAAAGTAATTAGGTGTGAGACGGTATCGTAACTTAAGTTGGGACATGCGAGGCGCTTCCTCGACTTTGTCAGGTAGGGGAGCGGAGAAGGCTGACTCGCCAGATAGACAATGGCCTTGCAAGTAATCTTTGTAGAAAGTATCTTTTATTTATCGAGGATATCGCCCCTTTGATCAATTAACGAACAGCCTGGTTGCTGTTTGGAATATGGCTGCTCAGTTCTGTGCATTGATCTGCAAGAAAGGCCCTCTATTACTTCAAAGTGATGCCCTCAACTTTCTCATAGAAGGATCATTCTCACCCTGCTGGGTAACAAAGATTGGTGCGTGGGATAGTCACGTGGAAGCTTAAGCGCTGTGTTGTTTACGATCTCAGCCTCGTCAGGAGATAGTCAACCTCGTCCTTTCTGGAACAACCACCGCTGATGCAGAGGCGTTGGGAGCCCCAAAACACAGACAACCATGTCAAAGCCGGCCCTTCCAGCAGACTCTTACACAGTCGGCTGGATATGCGCCCTGTCTCTTGAGCTCAAAGCATCTCGTGCGATGTTCGATGAAGAGCACGAAGACCACCCCTGCGAGCCTCACGAGACCAATGTCTACTGCCTTGGAAGAATCGGAGATCATAATGTCGCCATGGGCTGTCTGCCAGAGGGGCGCTATGGAACAAACGATGCGGCCGCCTTGGCGACCGAGATGTTGGCCAAGTTTCCCTCCATCAGATACGCCCTGATGGTCGGTATTGGGGGAGGCGTGCCCAGTGATACGGCAGATATCAGGCTTGGCGATGTGGTTGTCAGTAAGCCTGAGGGGAAATATGGCGGCGTTGTGCAGCATGACTTGGGCAAAATCGAGACTGCCGGCAGGGTAGTTCCAACCGGCTATCTGAATCAACCACCGAAGATATTATTGAACGCACTTTCAAAGTTTCGGTCTGCTGAGTCCGACCACAGTGCAAAACTGATGGCACATATGCCCGTGGCTGCCGAGAGACCTGACGACGACAAATTGTATGAGTCGACCTATGATCATGCAGGAGGGGACACCTGTGAAGGATGTGACCCAACGAAAATCGTACCCCGAAAAATTCGGGAGCAGGTCATTGGCATTCATTACGGCCTGATAGCTTCTGGGAACCAAGTCATCAAAGATGGCGCTACGAGGGACCGCATAAGCAAAAGACTCGGCGGAGCTCTTTGCTTCGAGATGGAGGCAGCCGGCATCATGAATGCGACCCAGTGCTTGGTGATCCGTGGTATTTGTGACTACTCGGACTCGCACAAGAACAAAGTATGGCAGCCTTATGCGGCTGCTACTGCTGCTGCGTTCTCCAAAGAGTTGCTATCCATCACACCCCCAGAGAAGCCGAAAGACAGCATCGACAAAGAAGTCAGGACCAAAGAGCATGGCAAAGATGGCGAGTTGCTCCGGTCCCTGGCTTTTCCGGAAATGCAATATCGACGCGAGGAAGCAGATAGAGCCTATAGGGATACGTGCCAGTGGATCCTCCAACATGAAAAGTATCAAAAATGGATGCATCAAGATATGGGATTGCTCTGGGTCAAAGGAAAACCGGGGTCCGGAAAATCTACTCTCATGGCCTACATTTTCGGCAAGCTGAAGAACACCACTGTACAAGCCGAAGTGGTTTGCCTGGATTTCTTTTTCCACGGACGAGGCGTGGCTTTCCAGCGGTCGCAGGTTGGGATGCTCAGGGCACTCTTATTTCGACTATTCCAGTCGGACACATCGGTGCGAGGATTATTCTACGAAGTTTTCGCGGAAAAGAAGCACTACGGTGGCAATTGGGAGTGGCAGCCTAGGGAGCTCCAAAGGCTTCTCACAGCTGCGATTCTTGCGAGCGCGCAAACGCGGAAAGTGATAATATTCGTGGATGCCCTTGATGAGGCAGGCGATGAAGCGCATAGCGTGGTTGAGTATTTACATGAATTGAACGATCAGATTCAATCCCGAAATGTGTCAGCCAAAATATGCATCGCCTGTCGACATTACCCGGTAACAGCTACCATCCCTGGATACGTGATTCATGTGGAGGAGCATAATCGAACAGATATCGCGACATATGTTTCAGCAAAGTTACCATTACCACCTGAGAGCCCTTGCATTGTGGACGAATGGAATGCATTGAAGAAAAAGCTCGTGGACAAAGCTTCAGGGGTGTTCCAATGGGTCGTTTTAGTGGTGAATCTCGTCATCCTCGAGCAGAGAAAGGGCGCATCCTTAAAAGAAATTCAAGCTTTGGTAGATAGGATTCGACCAGAGCTGAAAGAAGTCTATGAACAGATCATCGGTACAATTGGGCTTGAGGAAAGACAGCGCGCATTACTTTTGATGCAATGGGTCTGTCTAGCCGAAGAGCCTCTGTCAGTCATGCAATTGCGGTTTGCGATGGCTGCAGACGAGATCGATATAGATCTTCCCCTATCGTACGAAGTCGCATCCAAGAATTTCGTTGAGTCGGATCATCGCATGGAACAAATCATTGTCAACCTCTCCGGTGGTCTGCTGGAGGTCAAACGCACCGGTGATCCCAACGAGAGAGATACCGTCTACAGCACCCAAACCACCAAAAGAGATCATGTTCAACCAATTCATCAATCAGTCAAAGATTTCATGACCAACTCTGGCCTCGGCCTCCTGGATCGTGGGGAACGCAGGACTACTAGGAGTGAGCGCTCAAAGGATTTCGTCGCCCAGGGCCACAGCCGCCTATGTTTGTCGTGCATTCGCTACTTGAAATGGTCATATGTTAACCATGAGTGGTCGATGAAGTGGGCTGTTGGAAACCTGAAAAAAGCACTCCCATTCATCGCATATTCCGTCAAATATTGGCCCGTCCATGCAGCGAATTCGGAAAGTGGCGGCATGCCACAGACCAACCTTGTGACCCAGTTGAAAGAGGGCAATATTTTTGACATTTGGGTTGCTTTATACGTTAAACAAGATACTTATGACAAGAGCTACGTCCACAGCGGCTCTACGCTACTACATGTAGCATCCATCATGAACCTGTTAAGTGTTGCCCAAGCTCTTCTGGAAGAGGGTGAAGATGTGGAAAGCGAGGACCATCGGGGTGATAGACCGCTGCATGTAGCAGCGGGTCGAGGGCACATCGAACTGGCTAGTATGCTTCTTGACACGGGGGCTGAATTACAGCCGATGAATCTTTCCATGGCATCTCCCTTGCATGTTGCCGTGGCAAGCGGTCAGGTGGAAGTTATGAAAATGCTAGCCGAACGAGGAGCAGAAGTCGACGACTTTAGAAGAGATGGAAACTCGCTGTGTTCTGCTGCGGGAAAGGGACATCTGTCTATGGTTCAAGCATTGCTTGCCCTTGGAGCCAACGTCAATGCCATTGGTGGTGCTGAGGGCTCCCCTCTTCACGAGGCCGTGGGACAAGGTCATTTTCTTATGGCTGAGTTCCTATTGAACAACGGTGCCAATATCAGTACTGTGAATGGTCGTTCCGAGACCTGCCTCGACTTGGCTGTGAAGAGGAATGATGAGAGAATATTTTACATGTTGCTAGAAAAGGGGGCGGATGTGAACTTGACCGATACACTGGCGACAGCTGTCTCTAAAAACAATCTGGACATGGTTCGCGCATTGTTAGAACAAGGCGCCAATGCCAACCAGACATCTCGGAAGGGGAAGACGCCATTGCATAATGTGGCATCGTGTGCAGTTGCGAAACTGTTGTTGGAAAGTGGAGCGAATTTGACGAGATCCGCAAACGGTCGCACGCCTTTGATGGACATTCTGTCCAGACGTTCAAGCTTCATCATTGCAGAGGAAAGATCAGAGCTACCAGAGTTATTTCAACTCTTTTGGGATGCTACCAAGATGGATCTAGAAGAGAAGGACAAAGATGGTAACACTCTCCTACTCTGTGCTCTTTCTGGATACTGCAATGAAGAGGGGAAAGAAGCTGTTGAGGCTACTGTCCACCTGCTGCTGGAGAAGAGGGCGGACCCAAACGCGAGAAATCATCTTGGTGAGACTGCTTTGCACTGGGCTGCCCGATGGGGACTGAGTACGGCGACATCTGAGCTGCTCAGACATGGAGCCGATCCGAGGGCATTGGATTGTTCTGGAGCGTCACCTTTACACTGTGCGGGTTCATCAGTTGTCATCGATTTATTATTACAATATGGTTCTCGTCCGGCCGAAACAGATCACTCGGGGCGTCTCCCTCTGGCATATGCTACCAGATTGGGAAACACTGAAGGAGTGCGGCTTTTACTCAATGAAGGGCCACTGGCCTATATCAGTGAAGAGTTATTGAAGAACTTGATCTTCGATGCAGTTGGACAAGCACCCCCAGAGCTGCTTGAGGTATATTTGGACCATTGTCGCATTGACATCAATTGCAAAGACCAGCATGGTAATACACCTTTATTACTCGCAGTCGCATTCAATGATGCGAAGACAGTGAAGCGGCTACTCCTCATGCTACTCAGTCGAGGGGCTAATATTGTCGCGCGGAATGGTTCGGGTCGAACAGTACTTCACATCATCCTCGGAAATTCTCTTCTCTTCCCGTTTGCAAGACAGGAAGCGTTCAGCATAGTAAAGTTGCTGTTAGACCAAGGAGCGAACCATACGGCACAAGATGAGGATGCTTGCACCCCACTCCACCTCGCCGTCTCGGGTGGATATCCGCCTATTGTCTCCCTATTACTGGGGAAAGGGGCCGATGCGGAGGCCGCAAATAAACATGGACAGCGGCCCCTACACTTTCTGACTGAGAAAGGGGATGTGGAAATTATGGGGTTGTTACTCAAACATGGGGCTGACATTCGTGTCTGTGATAAAGATGGTCGGACACCATTACACCACATGGCAAGCAGGCAAGGAGCGTCCCCAACGGCCATTCAAGCGCTGATAGACGCGGGTGTTGATGTCAATGCAAGAGATACCTCTGGTCAGACTGCTCTTTTCCAGGCTGCTTCCGGGTCTACTGCGCAGGTCCTCCTACAAAACGGCGCGGACCTTGATGTGACAGACACCCAAAGAAACACTCCTTTACACATGGCAGCAATGACAAGGGATGGTGCCACAAATTTACTTATAGAGCGCGGTCTGGATGTGAATGCAGTAAATTCAGAAGGCCGGACGCCATTACATTTCGCTTGCGAGGCTGGATATGATCACAACATAGAGTCTCTGCTCAAACGAGGGGGTGCAGATATGCATACCAAAGACCATTCTGGCCGATCAGTTCTTCATTTTGCCGCTAAGACTGGGTTGCCTTACTTAAGTTGCTCAATGATATTGGAAAGTGGAGTTGGCATCGATGAAATCGATCAGAATCAACAGACGCCGCTCCACTATTCCTGCATCGAGGGGAATGCTGACTATTTCCAATTTTTGCTACGAAATGGCGCAGCAGTGGCAGCAACGGACGGGGATGACCGAAACTGTCTACACCTTTTGTTCATATATTGGGCCCACCGGCTTCAAATGGGAAGCTTTCCAGATGAAGAGATGACCGTCAGTTTACTGAACAAGGGGGTTGACTTCACAGCCAAAGACAAATTTGGATGTACGCCGCTACACTATGCGGCCGAAAATGGTGCCAATGAGTCTGTGAACGTGCTCCTTTCGGAAGAGGTCCCTGTCAACGAGCGTGACAATTTGGGTCTCACACCGCTCCATTTGGCATCCAGAAATGGTCATGTGGAGGTTGTCGAGTCATTGATTGAAGCTGGCGCCGATATCTTTACCAAGTCCGCCGGCCAAAACGCTCTCTATATGGCTGCGTTGAACGGGCACCATAAAGTTGGGGACGTTCTCCGATTGAGGATGGAATCAGTTGTTTCGGATGCAAAGTCTGGGGAGACCGGTCCGGATCAGCAAGGAGATCGGGAGGGGGGAAATGGCAGTGAGCAGTCAAACGGTCACACGAGCGATGAAAATGATAGCCGACTACTGAAGGGCGAGCAGGATCAGATGCAGGGGGCTGGTTCCACTGGCAATCGATGGTTGAAGTTGGAGATATCCTGGTTTCTTCTCCCTTTGCTGTGTGTTGTTGTCTCGGGTGTTTTGTATCGATCCTAGTTTCTAGGTTCCAGGGTGCCAACGGGTCAATATATACAATTTTCTGATGTTGAGATTGTCGATGATTCTTGATAGTCTCATCATCTCTACTATGTCAGGGCTTATATCTCAATTAAAATGTCGTACTACTGAGGCGACAGTGGTTAGATACTCGACATTGATCTTGTCGAATTGTGAAGTTCCCACTGACGACTTGGTAGTAACAGGGAGGAATTCAATGAACAAGCTATATGCTCCATTACCCTCGTCATTCTCAATATTTTGTAGAGATGAGACCGCTGAGGCAAATCTCCAAGTGATGATATTGATCGGCGCCAATTCGTCCTGACGATAATCCGCGGGACTATGATTACCTGATACAGGTAGATACCTAAGGTAGGTACGGAGTACTCGTTGGGATCTTAGTCACCAGTGGCCACAGCTGATACACGGAAACGCCACGCACTCATGACCCGACCGTTCGAATGATGGACTGAGGGATCCTGTCTAGGGAGGGCCATCGCCCTGTGCGAGGGAGAACGCCGATCGCGCAAATGCAAGCATTCAAGACGCTGTCAAGGGAGATTCAAGGGCCATTCGATCCACGAGGTCTGGCCCGAACGCATCGCCCGGAAGCGTCGCTGCGCCTCCCCACATGCGCCCGTCTGGGTCGGTGACGCTCTCTTCTCTGGACCTGTTCCATCTCTCTTCCTCACCACTTCCATCTTCATCGTCCATCTTCCTTCCCCTCCGCTCGCTGCTCCCCCTCACTTCGACGTCGTCTCCCGTTCTCGCGGCCAATACCCACACGCGTCTCGGTATCTTTTCCTGTCCTCCGAACCCGACCGTTCAGTCAATGAACGATGCGGGGATCTGAGGCTTCGGGGCCTGGCGCCCGCTGGGGCACTCCGTCGACCCTCATCACCACCACCGTGAGACCCAGTGCGACCGTCCTCCCGACCGGCTCGGCGATGCCCCCCACCACCGACACCGATCTCGTCGCATCCAACATCGAACAGGTGCTGTTGGCCATGTCCCGCAATCCAGATGGCGGTCTGGCGAGCGCCAGTGGCAACCCGGGTTCCACCGGCAAGGGTATCTTGATCGGCATCCTCTCCGCCTTTGGCTCTGCGGCCGTCGCCGTCCTCGTTCTCGCCGTCGTCTTCTTCTTCAAGTATACCCGGCACGGGCGCATCATTCTCGATCGCATCGGGCGACCCGGTGAATATGACGATGAGCAGGCCTTTTTGCGCGAGGAGGCGGACGCCCTGGAGGCCATGGATGATCTCTCGCGATCCGAGTACTCGCGAGCCAAGGGTGAGTCGATGCCTCTGGGTGGGCTGGGATGGGCGATGGAGCCCTGTATCCCGGTTGTGATTCTCATATGCTAATGTCTCTGGTCGGTAGCGTTTATCGAAGCCAATCCGCCCGAGTCGATGCAAACCGACATCTCCCTTTCCCAATTCCTGGCCATCCAAGAAAAAGGCGTGTCCGCTTGGGAGTTCCAGCCGGAGCTGGAGATCGCCAATTGCTTTGTGGAAGGCAGGACGGAAATTGAATTCTATGACGCTGAGTGCAGTGTCCAGACCAATTTGCCCGTCCCGAAACAGAATGATGTCTACTACTGGGAGGCCAAGATCTATGATAAGCCCGACACGACCCTGGTCAGTGTCGGCATGACGACAAAACCATATCCTTTGTTCAGGCTACCAGGTATGTCAATTTGACCAGGACATCCCTGACCCGGGGCATAATACGCTGACCTTGACCTCTTTCCTAGGCTTCCATAAATCGTCCGTCGCTTATCAGTCCACGGGTCATCGCAGATACAACCAGCCGTTCACCCCCACCCCATATGGTCCGCCCCTCGCCCAGGGCGATGTCATCGGTGTTGGGTACCGTCCTCGTTCTGGCACCATCTTCTTCACTCGCAACGGTAAAAAGCTAGAAGATGTGGCCCACGGCCAGAAGGCCCAAAACTTCTTCCCGACAGTGGGCGCAAATGGCCCCTGCACCATTCACGTCAACTTTGGTCAACTGGGCTTCGTTTTCATCGAAGCCAATGTCAAGAAATGGGGTTTGGCGCCGATGACTGGCAGTTTGGCTCCACCACCGCCGTACGGAAGCGAACAAGGGAGCATTCTGCTGGAGTCGGGACGCGAGAGTGCCGCCCAGATCTCCAGCCGCATCTATCAAGATCCCACCCATGCACGGACAAGTTCGACGGTGAGAATCGCGCCGGCTCCCAGTCCCGGCCCGGTGCGATCTCCCACTGATATTTCCCTTGCTCAGCTCGCCCACATCCCCTCGAATGAAGACGTGGGAGAGGGTTCGAGCCGATCGCATGCTCCAGATGCGGAGCAGGCACCGTTACTCCACACTCATGACCTTGAACAAGGACCACCCCCAGAATACTCCAGCCCAGACAGCAGTCGAAGGGGCAGCGATGCGAGAGACTTCCCTCCCCAGGACCAGCCGCCGATACCCAGCTACGACGCGGCCGTGGGCAATCACGAGGGCAGAACCTCGCCTGCCGACGAGAACGATTGATTCGATCCGCTTTTCCTCGACTCTTTCAGGCTCTTCTACTTCACTGTCAGTTATTGTCACTCTTTACGATATATGTATTCGGGATTTGAACTATAAATATGTTGGCGTCATCTCTTTTATCGGTTTCAGCGGCCACGGCTGGCGTTCTACTGGGTGGATTTGCTCGGGGGGATTCTGCTTTTGCTTCAGGATACGATGCCACGAGGACGTGGTTATAGGATGGACTTGTCGTGGGTTCGGACTCGGATTGCTTTGGGGTGCTTTTAATCTTTCTCGATTTCCGCTGTGAATTTGAAGGCGGGTGTGCGTATCCCCGGTGGATGGACCCAATCGATGTCGTTACTTTAGGTCTTTCGTCAAATGATATCCAATTTCTGTTGTCTCCACTCTGTCCTTCCTCAGCCTTCTTTACCCTCTCTAGACTGCTGGTTTCTTTGTCTTTGTGTCTGGCCGACTATAAGCAAACAGCAACCCAACACCGGCTGCGAACCGTCAGTGGCTCACGACACGCGATCTGCATGGAAGCGTCATTTGTGTCTCTGTGCCTGTACCTGGTTCCACTGCAGCCACCGGATGGTTGATCGCACCAAGGAGATGCTTTCACCACCCGCGTCCATTTCTTCCTGGCTGGGAGCATCTCGTGCAGCGGGTATCCGTTGCCCTATCGGCCCTGAAGCCCTGCATGCGCGGTGGCATTGCCATCCAGGAACCCACGGGGCAGGTGGAACCCTATCGATCGATCGGACATTCTTGCGCGGCGTGTGTTGTTGACGACAAGAGAAAAGCCCCCAGTCGAAGGGCGCTGTTAAGCTTATCGATAGCGGCTGGCCGGCGGCTGGCCGCATTCGGTCACAGGCACGTCACCAATACTCCGACTGCCCTCCACACATGCATCTCTCTTTCATGCACTCGCTCCTGGGTCTTCTTTGTGCTCCCTCCCGAGCTGAATGGGTTCCAATTGACTGTCGGTGGGCACGCATCGCGACGACATTCGCTTCCCTCAAGGGTCTCACTGTCCTGGTCACTGCGACCGCGGTGCACCGGTCCGTCGACCTGGGTATATCGCCACGATCCCTCGGCACCGGACCTGCTGGACGGCACTGACAGCCGACTTTGTATGAAAGAACCCACGGCACGACGGAATCTGGCTACTGACTACGGGTAGGATTACTTGCGTCTGTCCCGCTCAGGGGTCTTCCAGCCCCCTCCGAGCCGCCTGCGACCGAATCCTAGCTCGCTTCACGCTCGCGAATGCGCAAAGCCTGAAAGGCGACAAGCGACCACATCCCTGCCATCCATGGCCCGATTGATGTACAACAAAGCCTGTTCGGTGTAACAGAAGCCCTACTGGACTTCCGAGGTGGAAAAAGGCTTGTCCCCGAATCGGTAGTGGTGGTGGTGGTGGTGTGCCCCGGAGATGTTTGGATGCCGAATCACGACGGTGGCGCATTGACCTCGTTGCTGGAGACGCCGTTCGATTCTAGAAGTTGATCTCCAGCCCACGTCCTTCCGCTGGTCTCGGGAATCGGTGATACCGCCGACAACGTCTTGTACCTGCTTTCCACCCCCGCACTGCCTGTCCACAGGGCAACAGAGAGTTTCCTTCCACTGGACCCCGCCCACGCACAGAAAAGAGCGACGGAGTAACAGGACGTGAGAGGGAGACGAGAAAGTCAGGGTGTGATCGACAGCACGAGGATTCCTGGAGTAAGACGGCGTCGGTGGGCACTGCACTTCCTGACCCGGCCGTGTCTTCTGTGCCCGGCCGTTTCTCTTCCCCCCCCAAAGGGCTCACCAGGCACAGCCGCCTCCTCTTTCTACCGACCTTCTGTGGTCGGTTCCTGCTGGTCGTCCACGGGTGTCATTGGGCTGCGTGTAACAGGGCCCCAACCTGGGAAGGCGGTTGCCTTTCTCTTCGTCTTCTTTTCTTTGGCGCTCGCCAGAACAATGATATTGTTTCTGACCAAATGGAAGGCGCGCCCATAGGTTGTCGGCTCCAGAGATAAAAAGCGCCAACGTCGCCCTGGCACTGACTGTCCTCTTTCTCTCGGTCCGATATCCAATCTTCCACCATACCTTTTATTCAAAATCAATATCCCAGATTTTTGCTTTATTGAGGCCCAGAGACACCAAAGTCATTGTTCTACTGCCAGTCTCACCCCAGACATCACCAATCAGGCTCCATCCCGACTGGGATTGTTGCGGAGTGTCTCATTCTCGAACAAACAACATGCCACGGGCGAAACAAAAAGGCGCGAACAGGGGCTCGACGAGAAAGACGCGAGAGTCAACAAGTAAGTCAACTAGAACGAACCATGCTAGATGGGGCTGCTGACCCGTCAGAATCTCCACAATCGGTGGCTGAGGCAAGTGAGGAAACCCACCTGACAGGAGAAAAACCCGAAAATGCACATTTACAGGTCATCGTGTTGGTAAGCTCAAGCGACTTCATCTCTCCCTCTCTGCTTCCCACAGGAATTGATCCCCTGGTGTGGCACCGACCATGCGCACTTTGGGATGGGAGAATCGCGGCTGACATATTCCAAAGGGTCCATCCGGCGGTCCGCTCGAAGACACCGTCACCGGATTTCTAGTCCGATCCACATCGACCAATTGGCAACCGAACTCGATGATTGCGGTTGATGCAGGAACCCTCCTCGGTGGAATCCACAACTCTCTACGGGGTAAGACGAGTCTTAAAGAAACACCCTTCGATGGGTTATCGCTACCGCGCGGTACCGTGAAAAGATTCGACCCCAAGCCCATTGCAGCCTACGTATTTCAACACATCCTTGCGGCTGTGTGTATCACGCACGCGCATTTCGATCACATATCCGGCCTAGTGATTAACAGCCCGCTTCTGAAATCAACCGTGGACACGAAAGAAGCCAAAATCGTAGCCGGCCTGGATGGGGTGATCTTCGCGCTCAAGCGTCATGTGTTCAACGGGGTTCTATGGCCGAACCTCTCAAACGAAGACGGCGGCGCTGGCCTCATTCGTTTCCACCGCTTGAAGGAGGAGGGGCATGTTGAAGCGTCGGGATATACGATATTATGCAAGGGTCTGTCGGTCAACTGCTTTAGACTCAACCATGGATCATGTTCAAAACCCTTGGGTCATTTTCAGAACCCCCGATCTGAATCTGGATTTCAGCCGAGGTAAGTGGCTCTAACGGGTAGACTTTGAATCTGAATGCTCATTATTATGATAGTCTAGCACAAGATCATAAAGTCGAGAGCAGTGCGTTCTTTCTGCGTGATGCCGTTTCCGGTACGGAGGTCATTATATTCGGGGACGTCGAGCCGGATTCAATATGCAATGAAAAATGCAACTTGCTCGTCTGGAAAGCCGCAGCACCCAAATTTGTCAATGGTCAGCTACGGGCTATTTTCATCGAGTGCTCATATAATGATTCTGTGGAAGATAAGAACTTGTTTGGCCATCTTTGCCCTCGCCATTTGATAGCGGAACTCGCCAAATTCGCCACCCTTGTGGGGGATGAAAGGAACAGGAGAGTCTTACAATCTGTGGCGCTCGATGACCTTGAGAGGACGAGAAGGGGAAAGCTTTCCGGGGAGGGAGATCTTCCGGCCCTTGAAGAGAGCGCCTTTTCTTTCCTGAGAGGCCAGAAACGAGAGTTTGTCAATGATCCCGATGAGAGCTGGAGCACCCTCAAGTTGGAGCCGCCCACTGTGAAGCGGAAAGAAGACGTTTTGATGACAGAGTCTTCAGAGAAACCATGCACTTCGCCAACGCAACAAGGGGAGCCCATGACCGATGGGGCCTTTGAACTAAGGGGTCTACAGGTCTATTTGATCCATACAAAAGACGATATGGATGGACGACCCTGGGGGCAACAGATTTTGCAAGAGGTTCGAAGCCAAGTCGAAGCAGCTGCATTAGGATGTGACGTCGACATAGTCTCAGGCGGCCAGAGTATCTACATTTGACCCGGCCGTTGGCGATCCGCGATCACATTTGTGGCTGAATCGGGCCAGGGCCACAAACAGGCCAAAATCAACAAACCTACGAGAAGATGACTGTATATTCTTATTGTGTTGATTCGTTGTTGCATACATGGGCGGCTTCTGTCTATTTTGTTGATTGCATTGGCACCCCTGCAGGTCAGTCGGGCGGCCTAGTGAGGCTGTTAGACGTACCTTTCATGACATACGCATGTATTCATAACGGGTGATTTGCACTGAGTCTAGGTACTGAACAAACTCTGGAATAGGCTTCACGATTCTGTGGCAATCGTCTTGGATCGATCTGTAAGCCCGTGTGCCTAGAATAGAGACCATAGGAAAAGAATACTAAAATCACATTGTTCTGGATTGCGCGATTCCAAATCTTGAGTAGCTCAAAGTCAGTTCCCACTCTTCCGCGACCCTTGATAGAACATCGTATGCTACCAGCCTGGGGGGGTTTGGTTTTAATATACGAGTACCACGACGACTACACCCAGGAAAAAAGTCCCACTGCCTCCTCAGACAGGATATATACATGTAACAATTTACTCTTCCGCTTTCGCTTTCGCAATGACATCCTCCCACCGCGCCGTGCTACCTCGAGGAACCCCCAAACCAGACGACAGCACGGGAGCATCCTGAGCAGAAGCAGGGGGACGATTCTCTGGAAGATCCAACATGGGCTCTCCATCGCGAGCAAACGCAATCAGATCCTCCTCGCTACCCCATTCACCCATGGCCATCACACCAATCGGCACGCCGGAGCCGTCCTTTGCGTATCCCGCGGGACAGTTGATCGCCGGACAGCCGGTGAAGTTCGCCAGCCAGACATACTCCATATTCCGGACGGAGGCCTTGCCGTCGGACAAGCCGCGGGACAGATCCGCCTGGCCGCCGGCAATCTTCCAGCCCGGGATGGGGGTCGACGGGGTGAAGATCAGCAAACCGGGGTGTTGCTTGAACAGGTAGGCGAGATGGGCCATGAGGAGGTTCCGGAGACGTTGGGCGGCGAGGACGTCCTGGCCGGTGATTTGCCACATGCCCATGGAGACGAGGACTTTGTTGGGCGCGGAGAGGGCGCGGACTTGGTGCGGAGATAGCGCGGAGGCGATCTCCGTGAGGATGGTGACGGTGTGGGCGCGCTGGCCTTCGGGGAGATAGGGGATGGAGATGTCGATGATCGTGTAGCCTTGCTTGCGGTAGAAGGCGAGGGCGGCGTCGAAGACGGCGCGCACGGCCGGTTCGGCGCGGTCGATCCATGCTGGGATGATTCCGAGAGTTTTGGGGCGGGTTCTGGCGTTTGCGTCGGCGTCTGCAGCAGCAGCAGAGAGGGTTGTGAGTGGGTGGGGGAATGCGGCGGAGAGGGGGTCGTCTGTTGCTGGCGCGGGCGCGGCCATCACCCGGTAGGCGAGGGCGAGATCGTCGATGCTGGATGCCATGGGGCCATTGACGCCTACTGTTGTCGCGAGGGATACGGTCGGAGTCCCGCTGACGCGGCCGTGCGAGGGCTTCAGCCCCCAGATGCCGCAGAAGGAGGAGGGGATCCGGATCGAGCCTCCGCCGTCGGCGCCCAGGGCGATTGGCACGAGACCGGCGCTGACGGCGTAGCCGGAGCCGCCGGAGGAGCCGCCGCAGTAGTAGTTTTCGTTGTGCGGGTTGCGCGGAGTTCCGTGGTTGGGGTTGTTATTGTTGGTATCTGTTTTATTGATCGAGGGGAAACGCAGAAGTTAGTGTCAGTTTGGATAGCATTCCATTGTGTTGCATGTATGTGGGTAGCACTTTGTGGGCACGTGTTGTACTAGATAATTTTTCTTCCCTTGCATTTTGCGATGATAGAGGCGAATGGGTAAGGTAGGCAAGGGATCGGGACAGAGGAAGAAAGAGGGACGACTCACCCAGACCGAGTTCGTGCATGGTCGTCTTTCCAATGACGATTGCGCCAGCCTCCTGCCACTTCTTGACGCACCACGACGTTCCCTTTACCCCACCGGTGAAGTCCAACTTACTACCCAGGGTACGTTTGTAGCCCTCCATATTCAGCTCATCCTTGACGGCTACGGGGACACCGTCCAGCGGACCCAGAGGCTTTCCATCCTTGTAGCGCTGGGTGGACGCCTCGGCCGCAGCACGCACCTTTTCCACGTTCGACTCTAGAAATGCGACCGAGTGCGGGCCCGCGGGACGAGTATCGCGACGTATCATAGGCAGCAGCGTCTCCACGACCGCGAGAGGTGTCAGCTCCCCGGACTTGTACAGCGCGTGGTAATCGGCCGAGGTGTAGTACCCCATCGGGCCAGCTCGACGCTGCGTCGGAGCAGGCAGTGCCTGCATGCTGGTAGTCGCGTCCTGAGCGATGGGGATCACGGTGGGATCGTAGCGCGCGGTGTATTCGTGGAGTTCGGGGACATTGTGGATGACGTCGAAGCCGGCATTGCGCCAGAAGTAACTTTGGATAAACCCGATGTTGTGGATCCTGTGGCATGCGGGGAGCTCGGAGTTAGCTAGATCCTGCATCCAATCATGCGATGTAATGAGTCAGATGGATGTGAGGGAGGGGCGTACAGGGTCGCGCCGATGGCCAAGGGAGTGCCTCGAAAGACGGGGATCGATTGATCTTCGTTCTTGTAGGGGACGGAGGGGCCCTGGCGGATTTCAGGGTAGTGGAAGAACTGCAGCTCGTCTGGGGTTGAGGCGCCCATCGTGAGGAAATAAGAATGACAATTAAGGATAAGGCGATGAATAGGGAGACCGTGGGGAGGAGATCAGGAGGAAGGAGAGTGTCGAGAGGGTGGAGGTGAGGTGGAAAGGAAGCTGTCGCGATTACGTCGTGATTGATTTTCAGCCGCGGTCTAACATGTGCTAAACTCTAACCTTAACCGTTCAACGTCTTTGTTGATATTCGGCAGACCCGTCTACGATGTATGAATTTCTTGAATATAGAATGGGATTTATATATACATTATGATTTATCTACGAATGGGTGGATCTTTATATCCTGCCTTTTGTTTTTCCTTTACAAAACTAGCTTGATGTTGGCGTGATCCAGCCCCAGCGCAACCCCCGACAACACCGCAGCATATCCGATGAGAACCCCGGTTGCTTGTGCGGTGTTGACATCCAGCGTGGGAATACTCAGGTTGACGGCTCCCGTGAGCAGATTCGCTACCAGGAAGATTGCAAGCCCATTCTTGTTGAAGGCTGACATGATGCGGCTGGTCGCGAAGGAGACTCGGTCGACCTCTCCGTCCTTTGAGGGGGCCCGGTGCACCGAGGGGAAAAAGACGGTCTCCAATAGACAGAATAGGAAAAGCTGGGCGTTGTTGAACGCAGACACCCAGATCACATAGGGCATGTTTGCGAGGCGACGAGAGACGGGAATGTTCGCTCCGTAGCCGAGCGCATACGTGGAATTCAGCACAAACAGGGCCGTCCACACGGCGGTCTGACACCCGAGACTGAACAGCACACTCTTCCGAGCCTGCGACGCGGACTTCGTCGGCGATGTTCCTCGCGGGATGACTCGAATGCCGATGGCGCGACCCGCTAGGAAAATGGCCAGATAACCGAGGAAGGAGAAGACACCCTCTCGATTCTTCGACAACAAGTCGGGCCCGCGGGGGGAGACTAAGATGTAGCTTTTGAGGTCGGTTGATTCAAGCGCGATCTGGTACAAGACCGAGATACCCAAGGCCAGCGCCTCGTACGAGGGAATCAGGGTCGCCAAGGCGTCAAAGATCTCCACGAAAGGCGGCAAGAATCCCAGGGTAAAAAAGAAGTTCCAGTGCACGCCATACTCTGTGACATGCTCAGCGTAATCGAGTCCCTTGACGCTGTACAGTCGAATCAGTCCCAGCACCAACAAGGGAATTGAATGGCGCACGGAATCCTTGAGTCTCTGCTGCAGGGGTGCCTTCACTGCCTGCTGCGTCCGGCCTTTGAGAACCGAGCGGGCCGAGACCACTCCAGAAGAGAAGACAAAGGACCCGACTCCCAAATCCATCAGGGAGGTGCCCCAGTTCTCCACCTTGGCGAATCGGCGGGGGAAGATACGAAAGTCCACGGCCAAGATGGCCACACAGGTAACGATCATCATGGCCGCACGATACGTGGTGAGGAACGGATGGATAGGCAAGGATTCAGTCCAGTTTGACGCAGGCTGGGACGTGTTCTGGCCGGCTGCGGCGATTGGGCGTGGAGGTTTGGCCTTCTGCTGGGGCCGGGGCCGTGCCGAAGTCAAGAGGAGCAGAAGCGCCGGCGAAATTAATAGGATATTGAGCGTCCATGGTGCAGATGAGTAAAGTGTGGTTGCGAATAGAATCGCGAGCACGTTGAGGAGAAAATCGACGAGGAGGGCGGGCGCGCTGTAGGGGGCAAAGAAGGACACGCGCGATTGAAGCACCGACCAAAGGAGAACTGACGCCTGATGATGATTGACCAAAGTACAGATGATTAGCGGCGTTAACAGGCTGTAGGCGATGTCGGGGGGGAACTAGCACTCACTGGTGCAACAAGCGTGACCACGTTGATCTCCAGAATGCTCCCCCCAGCCAAGTTGGATACGAAGGCTTCTTTTCGAGCTTTATAGCTCGGATCCATGATGATCCTCCGGTGAGCAAGCCAATTGAGGAGATCCGGGGGGAATTTGAAAAAGAACGACAAGCCCGAACGATAACGAGAAAGGGCGGGGAGAGCGGAAGAACAAGATAGTTCGGGGTTTGGTTGGGATGGAGGATGACAACTGGCCGCTCTCGTATCACGCGTGACGGCCGTTCCGTCTTCCCACCGCCAGATCCCCCGCCGATCCAGCCACGATCTGGTAATACTGATACCCGTCTCGTGATATCCTGGTGCGTATTTTGCCTGCCTAAAAAGGCAAGACCATTGGATCTACAACCTCCGTCCCTCCAACCCAAGACTCATGTCCTCTCGTCATGTCCTGAGGTGTCCTCCTCACACATACCCAGAGCAGTCATCGCCTTGCCCACTCAGCTGTCAGTGACAAACATCCCCAGAGCCTTCTCGCTAATGCTAGCCAATGGATCTTGCTCAGCTGCCGCCAATGCCTTGCTTCCCCCCCTCGGCCAGAGCCGCCCCGGGGATGGGCCAGACGGACTAGCTTGGATGGAGCAGGAGCGTCCGTTACCAGCGGTGCATTAAATGCATGCAGCAAGTCGCTGGTGAGATACTTTCCTCGAATGAACCGCTTCGACGGGACGCAACTCTCTCCATGAGGAAACACCCCGGAAGGAGGGGTAAATCCTGAGCAACCGCAAGGCTTCATTGTCGCTGCAGGTCAACTGGCCGTCAGGCCGTCGATCCCGTTCTGGGACACCGCCTCCACGCGCAGAGAGGATCTCCCCACCGTGAGTGTGCCATCAGCTAAGCCCCTAAAGGAACACGATAAAAGCCGAACTTTAGTGAGGCGAGACGCAAGACGATAGGCGGGTCGCTTACACCTTGCGTCTCGGACGCAGGAAAGCTGCTTTAGCTCCGTCTCCTCTGTACCTCGCGCTTGCGTTCTAAAACCAACGACGCTTGCTCGGCAATCGTATGGTGTGGATAACAACACTGATGCGGAGACCATGGCCGGGAAATATTGGCAGCCGATGAACCCACCGCCCCCCCGGGAGACATCGTGAAACGAACATGATTCAGAACTCCCGTCGGACGATCAAAGGGACGACCACTCGTCTCCAATTGGGAGCGGGGACGCCGGCTCGTACCGACGATTCTAGAAATGTTTGCACGACCCTTCTCCATCTCCTTGCCCTCTTCGCACCACCCGGTGCCAACAGGATTATGTTATGCAGTACACTACCGGATTCCAAGGGCCCACAAATCCCGGCTTTAGTACCGCGCGATGCATCTCCCGCTCAAAATAGGGTTTCTTAGGTTGGCCTGGTCTGCCTTGTACGGAGTACAGAGTACCCCAGGGAGTATCGCGCCTGGCCAATACATGACAGGACGCCTTGAAAATACGGTTACATTGTCCGGCGAAAGGTCGATTTCAGTCACGACTTCCAAAGCAATTGAGACATCTCCCTGCCATGCCGCGTTCCCGGCCGGCAATTAGGCGACGGAGGGGCGCTCAAGGGGGCCCCCAAAGAATGGAAGGAAGAGGGGTGGAAGAACCTTCGATTTGAGTAATGTGCCCCATCGATCATCTTAGCAAATCGACGACTAACCATGGTAAGAAGACGTATGCGTCATTCATCAGCCAGCCTACCGCCGTCCAATGATGCACACCCAGCCTGCTCGATTTCTTCGTAATTTTTTTTTCCCACCCCGTCTCAATTTTCTTCTTTTGCTTTCTTTTGCTCTTTTTTTTTCTTTTTTCTTTTTTTTTTTTTTTTTCCTTCTGTCCAGCGCAATTTCCGACCTCCTACCCGACACGGGAAGGTCAACTTTCCGATGCGTGCTGTCGAGTTTGGGTCTAACCACAAAACCACGAACCGTACCATTCACTAATTTCCTAAGGTTCTGGGAACCTCCAGGGGTTCCTCGCCTTTTCTCACCCCGTCCGTTTCCACGATCGTAGTTTGTCTCGGGCAAGTCTGGAAAGAGTGGAGTCGATCTCTCTTGCCTCGTGGCGAGCACCGTCGGGGGTTTCCAAACTTTCCAAGTGCTGACTATGTTCCAAGATCCGAGACACCATGGTCTGGGTGAACACAGGTAGCCCTCTTGGGCATAGGGTCATGGACTGGCGCTAGTACAGAACATGGAGGATGTGCGATTCGCTGGCCCTTAAACCATTGGGAGCCTCTCATTTATCTCGCCATCGCCAAGAGCGGCAGATCCTATGAATCATGATTCCAAATAGAGAGACCCGAAGATCGCTAACGAAACATGCCATCCTCCTGTCGCCAGGGGGGAGATGGTGCCACAGAAAAGGATATTGCACAGCCTGAAATTTCCCCATTTTTTTTTTCCCTTGTCGTGCGCCCCTCTTTTTCCCTTGCAGAACGCCCAGTCCGGCAGACCGACGAGCTACTATCCAAGTCTCCGCTCTTGATCTCGCTCGAAATGCCGACAGTATCGAGCGGGTCGAAGCCTTTGGAAA
>RHLO01000838.1:0-10448 GCA_003719415.1 Aspergillus olivimuriae
GGCTCGCTGGGTGCGGCCGCGTTTTCGTCTGTAGCCGTAGGGGTTTCCTCCTGAATCTCAGTAGACGCGGCGTTTGCAACAGTAGGGTCGGTGGCAGGTGTCTCCTCGGTGGCTGTCTCAGCCGGAGCATACTGCTTGGAAGCCTCCTTCACATTGCCATCTGGGAGAATGATGATTAGAATGGCTATTAAGTTATGCAAGTGAAAGGTAGTCTTACAGGTGACATCAAGGGTTTCTCCCTCAACGCTGACGATTTTCTCCTCAGCCCCTTCAATGAGCTTCACCATGGAGTTCACGGCTTCCGAAGTTCCTCCATACACCTGGTAGAGGACGCCCTCAAAAGCACGAGTCTCGCGGGCAGTCTCGTTGCCGGAGCGTCTCATAGCAGCTGCTGCACAGAGGAATTTGCTCAGGCTCAGGAGTTGCTGGCGGACATCCTGCTTCTTGGCTTCGCCGGCTTCTGCGGCGGCTTTTTCCTTCAAAGCCGCCAGTTCTTCCTGATGTGCCTTTTCCAGCTCGGCCTTCTGGGAGGCGAGACGTTCTTCATACTGCGCAGCGAACTGCTTGAAGTGTGAGATCTGGTCTTCGAGCTGGGAGACGTTAGCCTGGAGAGCAGGCTTTTTTAGAGCCTGAGCCTTCTGGTCGTTGTTGATCTTCTTCGTAGCAACGAGCTCGTCGAGGGTCTTGCCGGGGTTTTCAGCGATGATGGCGTCGACTTTGGCGGTCGCGTTCTGTCGAGAGAAGGGTGAGTTAGTGACAAAGTACTTCAGACAGAAGACAGGTGCTGGAAGCGAACCAGTTTCTTCATCGTGTTGCGCAGGTTTCTATCGAGATGAGTCAGTTAGCTTAATGCCGACGGCGAACAGTCATCCCAGGTGGACATACCTCTGCAGCTCTTTGAAGTACGGACTATCGATGCTGTCCACGCCATTGGCAGTGGCAGTCGCAATGTCCGAGCCGGAAGCATTGACCGGCTTCAGCTTCTCTGTGGCGTCCGACTGTGCCGGGGGGTTGTTCTTGACCGAAGCAGCAGCCATAGTGTTGGGAGGCTGGCGAAGTGTGGGTACAGTCGAGACAGGTGAAATGGGTCGGGAGAGGCGAATTAGAAGGGCAAGAATCGTCCGATGGTGTTTTGAGGAGAACACAACGGGTTAAAATAGGATCAGTCGGGGGAGAAGGATATGGTGAGGAAGAAGTGTCAGACCGAAAGGTGTGTTGGAGCGCAAGAGTGGGAAAGAAAGCTAAGGCGGCGGGCGAAAGATGCGGGTGGAACTCTTCCGAACCTCTTTCAGCCCGCTCGCCCTGTCGCGTGCAGCCTTCTCGTCCACTCGACGCGCGCCTGCAGCCCCGGATCCTTGCGCGGTCTAACCGCCGTCTCTACAAATCCAATCCATGGCTGTGTCGCTCATTGATGAGATAGAGGGCATCATTCTGGGACTGCGTGCAAACGCACGCCTCACTGTCCGGGGGTGGGCATCCACGCGCCGTCTATTCAAGAACCAGCAAATACCGAAGACTTTATGTACAAACGGACCCGTCACTCTCCATCCATTGAACGCCTTTGTGTGAAGTGAAATCATAGTAGCCTTGATGCGACCCCCCTGAATGAACTCCGCATATAAACTGTGGGAAAAGGAACCAGTGATCGAGACTCGCCGCGTTGATCACCCTTTGAACTTGCGTAGAGTCCGCTAGAATACCGACCCCAGACAGTCAGAACCAGAAAAAAGCCCAGGCACTGACTATACTCGAGCACACATACCTCTGTTACTTTGCGCACCGCATTCGGGGAGATATTCTTCTCGCCCGTCTTGCGCGATCGAATGGACGATTCCCGCATCAGCCTGTCAAGCATTCATAATGAGCCCATCTTGTCCAGTATAGACAATTCAGTCTCCGTGTGCGCTAGGACCAGCAATCGTCCGATCTCAGCAAGAGGTAACTCACTCTTGCATAAACAACATGTAGTCCAAGAAGATCTGTGGAAAGGCCGGTTAGCTCGTCGCATGCACTCCCCTTCGGCCGGGATGCGTACCAGGATATCGGCATTCTTGCTGACACTCCGGTTCGAGTGCGCCTTCACTATGCGCTTGACTGTGCCGCGCGGATAGAGCTTCTGTGTCGCAGCCATCGCGATATCCAGGAAGTGGAGGGTGATGGAATGGTGGTTGATGGGTGTCCATTTGGTGGATCATAATAACAACCGATAGCCCCGCTGAGTCATCCGATAAGCTTCCCATCGGAAGTTACAATACAATACGGCTTGATCAGTGACGCAATCAACACAATCAACAGTCGGACATTTTATGGATGCTTCGCAAGTCATATGCTGAACCCCAAAGCACCGATGTGACCACCAAGATGATGTACTATGAGGAATGTTCTAGTCTAGATATGTACATGTCTCACCGCGATACGAATCCAAGAATCGTCTCAATCACCCGCCGCCGGCGCAGAAGCTTCCACACATAAAACGCACCAGCGGAACCGAGGGCTACGCGCCAGGCGAGGAAGATATAGATCGCCATTCGCAACTTGCTGTAGTATCCTCGCAACATGATTCCAACAGCATATTGCGTTCCATCGTCGTCCGTTGGCCCATAATAACGTCCAACCCCGAGGCCCTCAATTCCGACATCGTTACAATTGTCCTTGACGCGCGTCGCCTCGGTGACTGGGAGAGCGGCCGTCTGACCATCAACTGCGGTGTCACTCGGCCTTCCACACTTAACATGATGCTTATTGCGTTGTTGCAGACGATAGGTAAGAATACTAATAAGAAGACGCAGGTCTGGCGAGGTGAACGTAGGATACTTCCATAGTTCCACGGCAGTATGCGGGGGGAGCATCTCCAAAAAGTCAGCCAGGACCCCAAGTGTGAGCCCCCATAAAAGGAGAGGCCGATGGCGATTGGTTGAATCCGCTTGATTGCCCAAACACCACGCTTTCCATCGCTCATATATAGACGGCGGTGGCCCGTTTGCTTCTGCGATCAAGTCCGCCGGCAAGTTGCTTTGCAAGCTTTCCGTCGGCACCAGTTCCACAGCAGAGAACCGCATCAGTCCCATCATCGATCTCAGGGCTAAACGAGTGGCAAGCCCACCCCTCCGGGCGAGTCTCTCAGACACGTCGACATGCTCCACCGTGCGCGTCGAGGGGGAAAGGAGGGCTCGGAGCGGCACCCAATGTGTGGATGCGACTTCGGTCGGTTGGAGGTTGAGTGCCGGTGAGTCACTGCGCATGGAGAGGAAGAGGAAAGGACAGAGGACCATCAGCCTGTATACGCACACTTGGTCAGCAACATATGTCGAAGGCGTGTAGAGAGGGCATCATACGGGACTGAGCCCCAACTTGTCGTAACGACTCTCTCTGGTAGATTTCCCACATAGAGGTAATCATCTGTGGTTAAATCCAGTCCGACCTCCTCTGAGGTTTCTCGAATGGCCGCCGCCTTGTCATCCGCATCCTCTGGGTCTCGTTTACCTCCTGGCAGGGCCACATGGCCTGTCCATCGGTCTCCCACACGCGAAGCACGCTTGATGAATAGTACCTCCGGATCCCCATGCTGTACCCACGACTGAGAGAAGAACTCCTCCAATCGTTTCTCGGTGGGGGTCTCGGATAAGGGAGAAGGCGTGAGTCCGGGATCGGGCCAATGGCCATAAGTCGGTCGAACTCGAAGTACCAGCGCGACAGACGCACGTTTTCGGCATCCCGGAGGATTGGAGACGTACGGATAAGGGCGCTGAAGCAAATCGAGCAGGACGCTGTGGAGCGATTGGGGGAGGCAAACTGGGTCCGGCTTCGGAGACATGGTCGCGTGAGGTGCAATTATTGTATATAGAAAGAGAAACAACGCATGTTATGAGAACAGAAGAGAGAATCTGATACGAGCAGCCTCTAACCAACAATGTAACGAGGGCCCGGAAGCATGAAGGAATGACAGCGGTGAGGCCGAGGCGAGAAGTCGAACGATAAGGCTTTATCAACAGATGCCGAGGCCGGGGTCAGAAGATGACGGGAGGAGTTGGAGGCCTTCCGTACTGAGTACAGGAGTGATACGGTGTAATATTACGGCCACAGCGGCGGAGATGCTCCGGACACCACGGGCGCTGATTGGCTTATCAATTCTGGAGCTCTCTTACCGCATTAGGCAGGTCCCGGAGCACGTGCAGCGGCCTCGAACTGCCAGTGACGGAGAGAGAGCCATATGGTACTTAGCTCTATCGCTGCTAATTTAGTTTCCCTCTCTTCGCTTCCTCGCCACCCTCAACGAAGCTTTTTTTCTACCTTCCCCTCACCCTCTCTCGCGGTCGTCTCCAAGGGGATACCATCATTGTCGTCCCTTCTCTGACAACCGTCTCTGTGGTCCTTGGTCGTCCGCATGGTCCCATTGAACATCGCCTGGCCCTACCCTTGCAATCAGTGATTTCCCACCCCACTTCAGCTGGTTTCAGGCTTCTCAGTCATCTGCGAAGACTGTGCGGCTCAGAATGCGCTTCGGGAGGACGTTGAAAACGTCTGTGTACCCGCCATGGAGCGGCAAGTACATCGATTATCACAAGCTCAAAGTGCTCCTCCGAGAAGATGATGTCACCCGCGATGCCAGTGACTCGGAGAGCTCCCAATGGACAGAGGAAGATGAAGAGGCGTTCGTCCAAGAGCTGATCAATGTTCAGCTGGACAAAGTCAATGCTTTCCAGGTAGAGACCTCCCAGCAATTGAGAGAGCGGACGTCGGCCTGTGAGACCAAACTGCGGCCGTTGGCGCCCACCGCGGAGCAGGAGCCTCCGGTCACCGACGAGCAAGAGCGACGGAAGATTGCCGCAGACGTCCTCCACGAGCTAGACAGCATCACCAGAGAAGTAAGCGAGTTGGAAAAATACAGTCGCATCAACTTCACCGGCTTTCTGAAGGCTGCAAAGAAGCATGATCGCAAGCGGGGTGCCCGCTACCGGGTGAGACCTCTGCTTCAGGTCCGTTTGTCGCAGCTGCCCTTCAACACCGAGGACTACTCGCCCCTTGTCCGGAGACTCTCCGTGATGTATTCGTTTGTTCGGGAGATCCTGAGTCAGGGTATAGTCGAGCCGAAGGATGTTGATGCTCCGCGGTTCGGCCGTGAGAGCTATTCATCCTTCAAGTTCTGGGTCCACGCCGATAATCTTCTCGAAGTCAAGACTTACATTCTCCGCCGATTGCCCGTACTGATCTACAACCCTGGGTCGTCCAAGGACCCCACGACTCTCCCTGACGACCCCTCCATTACGTCCCTGTACTTCGACAACCCCCAATTTGATCTTTATAATCAAAAAGTCGCCCGGTCGCAAGAGGCTGGCTCGCTGAGGCTCCGATGGACCGGAAATTTGCAAGATAAGCCTCCAATCTTTTTGGAGAAGAAGATTGTCACCGATGATGATCGCAGCAGAGAGGTGCGAGTGCAATTGAAGCAGAAGCACGTGAAGGAGTTTATCGATGGTGAATACCGGCTTGATAAAAAGGTGCATCGGATGGAAGATATGGGCGATGCCGAGATGGAGCAGGCAGAAGGTTTGAAGAAAGACGTGGACGAGCTGCAATCTTTCATCAAAGACAATGACCTCCAACCCATGTTGCGCGCAAACTACACCCGCACAGCATTCCAAATCCCCGGTGATGACCGGATCAGAATCTCTCTCGACACAAACTTGGCCCTGATTCGAGAAGACGCGCTGGATGATCAGCGTCCCTGTCGGGACCCTAGTGAGTGGCACCGAGCCGATATCGATGATGCCGGCATGGAGTATCCGTTCCCCATGATCCGAACGGGCGAGATCAACCGCTTCCCTTATGGCTTGCTGGAAATTAAACTGCGGGGTGACACTGCACATCAGGCGGAGTGGGTCAATGATCTGATGGCCTCGCACTTGGTCAAGGAGGCACCCCGGTTCTCGAAGTTCGTGCACGGCGTGGCCCAGTTGTTTGAAGACCACGTCAACAGCTTCCCCTTCTGGCTGGGCGAAATGGAAAATGACATTCGACGTGATCCCGAGACGGCTTTCCATGAAGAACAAGAGCGACTCGCGAAGCGTGCGGAAGAAGACATGGCCGTGGGGAGCTTCTTGGGAACCAAATCGAGTCCCGCCATGAAGCCCCTCGTTGGATCCCCCGTCACCCGGTATTCTGATCTCGAGTCTCCCGTCCGACGGCGGCGCTCTTCGCAGCTTGCGCCGTCGCCCGGAGTGCCCTCCGTCCCAGAGCACCAGCCGCTCCTGGCTCCTGAGCTGCCCGCGGAGCCTCCCGTCCCTGTGTCTCGCCTGCGGGCTCTGTTCCCTTCGTTCCTGACATCGAATCGTGACCGTAATGGCAAAGTGTTGGCCCCGCTACCGCCCGGCGTGAAGGAGCCTGGCACGTGGATCAAGGATTCCGGACCCGTCCGGGTGGAAAGTAAAGTATATCTGGCTAACCAGCGTACGTTCATCAAATGGTTGCATATCAGCATCCTCCTGTCTTCCCTGTCTCTCGGCTTGTACAATGCAGCCGGCAAGCACAACGATATTGCTCGTGCTCTCTCGATCGTCTACACCTTCTTTGCGTTGTTTTCGGCGGCCTGGGGATGGTACATGTACGAGAAACGGTCCAGACTGATTCGGCAGCGAAGCGGGCGTGATTTGGACAACACATTCGGTCCCATTGTTGTATGCATTGGATTGGCGGTGGCTTTGGTGCTGAACTTTGTCTTCAAGGTGAGTGTTTCCCAACATGCCAGTATGATGCCGCATTACTGACCAACGTCTAGTACAACTCTACTCTCGAAAGACTTCGGGGGAAGCAACCGCCTGTCCTCGCCCCTGGACTCAATGTCTCGTCTGGAATTGATAGTTCTGAAGAATGGCGTTTTGTCAACCAGGGAGGTCAAATGCTGTGAGGAAGGTTGTGCATTGTGGTTCATGGTTTGTATGTTGTGTATTGACGAGAACAAGTGTACATGGCGTGGTTGTTTTTGCTCGCCGTTGCCTTCTTTCCGCATGAACAGGCGTTTTTCCTTGATTAGCTTGATATGTCGGTCGCGTTGTATGACTTAGCCCAGAATGAACTATATATGGATGTCAACAATATTCATGTGTCGAAGGTCACGAGCCCTGCCTGTTTCAAAACTTCCCCCTGCCGGTGCTTACTTTCTGCTCGTCCTTCTCCTGCCCCCAATCCAGTAGTAGAGAGGAGAACACACGCCTCTCTCCTAAATTGCTGTTGTGATTCGACAACATACTCCCTGTCGAAGCTCCAGGTTCAAGCTGTAGAGATGTTGGCCGGCTAAAAGCATGCTCCCGAGACCACGACCCCCAGTTGACCCCCATTTGGCGGGCTTGTCCGCTAGCCGTGGAAGGCTACACGCGGATTCTGGGGAAGCGTTGTGAAAGAAGAGGCTAAAGGGAAGATCTCAGTGATGCAATTCCGGATGTCCTAAGAGCGACTGGGATGGAGTCGTCGGCGTGTCCGGCTCTGATGGCAGGCATAAGGTCTATCTAACCTTTCAACTCTGCTGGCGAGGCATGATGAATACAGAGAGACAGTGGATAGCTTGGCCAACGTATCTGGGCATTGTTTATACTCCGGATAATCACCGAGGTTGCACCAGACTTTCCAGAATCGGATGCCCTGATGCCCTGCTTGGCTAGTTGGGTGGTCTGACGAGGGACAATATGCGCGGCGGGCACGAACAATGCTCGGGACAAGAGAGGTGTCGCGAATGACTTACTCTGAGCTGCTGGTGGCCTTTGTGGTATTTCACTATCGCCTATGCTCCCGTCTGTGTCGTATACCCTGCCGCGTTCTACCCGGTGGTTGCGTTCCTACGTGGCATCGTGTGCTACCGAGCCATTCAGAAACATAATTAACGTTCCGCAAACATGGATCGACTGACATTCTTGGGTTTTTCCCGGCTGTGGTTCAATAGACTTTCCCATCACCAAGTGTTCCTGTCCGTTCTGTTCCAGTGCTGCTCAGATCGATACCCCTTATACTTCCACCTGAACAGTGGAGAACGAGGAGTTTATGCAGGACAAAATAAAACTATCACAGAAAAGCCGGTCCTCTCTGTGCAATCTGACACAGAATATCTCGAAAACAGGAACGGCAATAGCAACACGCAGTCTCCATTTCTCAATAAAGGCGCATGCTGAGCAAAACGGTCTTCAAAGGTTGTACGCATCGAACGCCTCGTGCTTCGCTGTCCTACCCAAGGCCAGCTGTTCCGGCATTTCCTGAAACCCGAAGCTACGAGCCGGTGACGAAAAAAGAGGACGTTCCAGATGGAAAATGTTAAGTTTTCCCATACCAATGGAGTGAGCATTGTGGGATCGTCCATGGGAGTCTGTGTTTTGAATCTTCTCTATAGTGAACCGAGCTGACATTGTCAGTATGTGAATTCCAGGATATCGATCATAAGATTGCAGTTGATATTTTGAAGTTGATGCACTTCAATTATTTCAGGCGTACGTGCGATGTCCTTGTAAAAGGCAGTAACACGTATATACCCAATTTACTATTGCATATAGACAAGCGTCCGAGACAGCGTACTCATATCTTGAATCATCGGGTCATTCGCACACTTTCCAAGACAAGACCCAAATCATAACGCTAGATGCATATTTTGACCGCTGACCAGCAGCATGGTATTTTTACAACCCTGAATGTTTACACACATTCAATCAAACCACACCCACCAAACATCGCATCAATTAGACCGCGCGGTACCTTTGGTCGAGGGCGACTGCAAAGTCGCAAACACCAATACACACACCGTCAGCATCACCACCCCGCCAGTAGTGTACGCAATCTCTCGCCCGACCCACCAGAACAACGAGCAGAACAGCACCGGCCCTGCCGCGCGGCCGACCTGTCCCCAGCTGCGGAGACGACCGAGGACTGCCCCACGCTCGCCCTCCTGCGCCTCAAAGCTGCCGAGACTGTTCAGACCAGTCACTACTGTCCCGCTGGTGATGGCGAGGAGAGCACCGGCACTGTACAGACCACTGAGACTGGAGGCATGGGCCAGGATGAAGAATGAGATCGTGCAAGCGACAATGCCAGCCCGGACCGTGACAAGTGGAGGTAGGCGACGCACGACGGTTCCCTGGAGTAGGGAAGCAATGAGCCCCATCATGGACAGAAGACGGCCGTTCAGTGCCGACGGGCTGGCCTGGCTATTGGCGTAGAATGTGGCAGTTAAGAACGGGAGCGAGAACTCCAGTCCCGAAAACGGCAGCAGGAATAGGAAATGGACCATATTCAGGATAGCGGGATTGTTGGTGTGCTTGTGTGGTGATGGCTTTTTCTCCTGGGTGGAGGGCTTCTCACTCTCGCTGGATGTGGCTGCGTGGCTGAGCTTGGTGAGGCGAGGATGTGTCTCTGGCAGACGGAGGTAGATATACAGAGTCTCGAGGGCGATGAGGAACAAGGAGACACCAGCAGAGGTCGCAAATGGGTTGGCCGCAACGGTGGTAATGTTTGATAGGGCCGCTCCCAGCGCAGGCCCAAAGGTAAATGCAATGCTGAAGCAGACACCCACGAGGGCCATTGTCGAGCCACGCTGGCTGGGGTCGCTGATATCAGTGGCGATGGCATTGGCCAACTGGACATTACCCTCACTGAGTCCACCGACAATGCGACTGGCGAGAAACGTGCGGAAGTCCGTGGCAGCGACCCAGAGCGCAACACTACAAATGTTGCCCATCATGGACCAGAGTAGTGCTGTCCGGCGGCCGTGTTTGTCGGATAGACGGCCGATGATGGGCGCTGCAAGCGCTTGAAGAAGAGAAAATAATGAGCCGAGCGCTCCGCCAAGGAGGACGATATCATAGCGCGAGTCAATGGGCTTTGCGAAAACGTTCTTGTAGGCGTTGAGATAGTGGAAGACGCGGTTCAATAGGGAGGATGGTGACGGGTCTTGATTGCGGTAGAAGGTGAGTAAGGAAGGAAAGAGAGGTAGAATGAAAGTAAAGGATATCTGGGAGGGGTGACATTAGCGAGAAGTGTTTTTGATCAAGTTGCAGCAGAGCTAGCTTACCAAATCCAGCAGTAAAGAGGTCATCAAGACCTTCAGTATTCTCTTCCGCTGCTCAGCAGGGAGCGCCATGGTGGGTGAAGCTAGCCAGAGAGAGGTCCACGAGCGGATACTGAGCGACGGAGAAGGAGAGGGAAATTGTGTGATGAGCGTCCGAGAGGACAGAAGGCGAAACGAGTGAGGTCAAAATAGGGAGCTCATGGAGAAGAGGATTGTTGTCCTTGTGTAATTGCCGGCCTAGGTTCGGCATTGTTGTTTGCATATCCTGGCTTATGTCATCCGATGATGTCATCGTTATCGTCCTACCGAATCAGGCAACCCACTCTATATGTGATCACTCAGACTATTCACACAGGGTTCCTAACTATATTTTGGAAAACTATCAAAAAAAAAAAAGAAAAGAAAA
>RHLO01000084.1:0-24684 GCA_003719415.1 Aspergillus olivimuriae
ACATGCGCTTGAGTTCGATCTTTTCTGGTTTCTCGCGATGGATCGTACTCTTCAGATTCTGAAGCATACGATGCGCATGTCCCGGGGACCTCCGCAGTGTCTCGGTTTCCAGATGGTTGTGTCGTGGGGTAAACTTGTTCGGGGACGGGGGCGGGGAATTCTCGGGCGTGATCTGATCTTGTTCATCGGAATCGTTATCCAGTGGTAATTCGCGTGTAGACTCGTAGTCATGCTGCCTCAGGCGCATCGCCACCGCCCGCGCGAGCTCTTGGTTCTGGGCGTTCAGCTCCTCGAGCTTTTGTTGAAGGGCCAACCGCTCGGCATCTCCAGAGTTCAGGTTCCTCCGCAGAAGGTGGATTTCGGCATCGTTGGCTTTCTGGGCCACCGTCTGGTCTTCGATCAACTTCGCATTGGCTTGCTTGAGGTCCTCCAACTCCCGTTCCACGGCGTTCTTCTCCGACGTCAGCACCGCCAAGTTGCTGTTCATTCGATCCTCGCGATCAGCCGCCTCCTTCACTGCCGTCGTCAACTCATGCGTCCGGGTCTCTAGAGCCCAGTTCTCATCCTTGTAGCGTTCCTCACTCTCGTCCAGGGCCCGAATACGCTGCGCATACCCTTCAGCTTCCAGCTCCAGTCTCGATTTTTCCAGGTTGACCGTTTTCAATGCCTCCTCGCGCTCGGCCAACAACGATTGCAGCTGGCGGACTTGTGCTAAGAGCGAGGTCGAGATCTCTGTCGCAAACTCGATATCGTGGACTCGAGTCGACGGCTGGTTTCGTTGTTTGCGGGATGGGACGCTGACTTTACTGGGGGAGTTGGTCGCTTGCCCGGCAAAGAACGCTGAGGCCAGGGGAGACTAGATTCATGCAATTAGTTGACGTTCCTGGAGCGTCTGCGCCCAGTCCTGTCATGGGCTTACCTTTGGATCCATAGACGGAGTGCCTAGATGCGCATCATCGCCCCCCGCAAGCCGTTTAGGTGCCAAAAAGGCGCGTGTGGTTTCCCGGCCAATCTCGTTGTACTCTTGCTCAAGATCGGCCAGCTTCCGACGCAGCTCCGGACCAATCTGACCATCCTCTTGCTGTTGCTCCACCTCCTTCAACTTGTCCTCGAGCGCCTTTTGCTGTTCGATTAAGGCGGTGCCGAGCTTGGAGGCCTCCTCGAGCCTCCGTTCGGTCTCGGCGAGATGGGCCTCAAGGGCTCGCTTGGCTTGCGCCGGAGAAGATGCATCGAGGCTGTACAGATGGGTATCAAACGACGAGTATTTGTGGGGGTCCCGTGGGGGAAGCCCCTCGCGGGGGTTTGAAACGACAAACGGATCATCCATCATGGGTTCACTTGCGCTTCGTCCTCCGTCACGAGCACCGATCTAGTGGTGGTGCGAGGATGTCGGCTTTTTTTTTTGTCAAATATTTTTTTTCTCGGGTGTTACTTTAAAGATGGTTGACGCGATGGACCCAGGCGGCGATGAGATATCACCACCGTTGAACCTACGGAAACGATCCTGATTCGGCGTTTCAACCGACCACCATCATCCGTTCTGCCACGGGATCGCAGACCGATGCGACGCGGCGATGCAGCGCCGAGTTGGAGACTGAGAAGAGCCGACCAGCGACCGAATTGTTGACGACTCGGGAGCGATTGCGATGCGGTGGGGGGGCGCAGTCGGGAATGCGCGCGAGAGTCGGTGGGGGAGACGGGTTGTCGAGCGATAGGAGGGGCGACGCGATCGAATGAGACGGGCGGTTCGGAGTGAGAGCGAGAGTCGGGGCGAGAGCGACTTCGAGGCGGAGGGATGAGGCGTGGAGGGGAGATGACGTTGCAGCGACGGCTTGTTGTTTATGTTGCGAGGGGAAGGCCAGGCCGAGATCCCGCTGGACTGAGGACAACACCAACGACGCGTTGTGGCCGTAACGGCGGTGCGTGTGCGACCAGAATGCGGGCCAGAGGCAACGACCGGGAATGAGGATGCAGCGTCCCTCGTGCCGCGACCGAGACAATGCCAGGAGGGAGGCAATTAATTACGACCGTCGTCGGCGAGTCGGTCGCAGAGAAGGGGGAGAGGAGGATCACAATGGGACAGATCGCCTATCACGGGCCGAAATTAAGGTAGGTAATAATAAGGGAATTAATAAGGCAGTCCGAAACAAAGAATAAGGGAAATCACGGGAATCAAGAGAGGGAAATTGAGCTGAGGCTCAGGAAGGGCACACAAAGGAAAGTGAGAAGAACGGAAAACGATGCAACGAAACAACACAAGGAAAGATCCGGGTGGAGGGGGAGGGGATTCGGGGCAGGTCAGCAACGAGACGAGAACCGACTCGTTGGGGAGAAGAAGAAGAAGGAATCATGCGAGAGCCCGACGAGCGGGAGAAAAGCCACTGATGCGGTGGGCCGTGCGGACAAGACCATCGGCGCTCGTCGCGGCCCATCTGATACGTACGATGTACTCAGAGTATGGACAATCCGGGCCTCCGTTCCTCTCTGGAGTACCGCTCTACAAAGGAGAACCGACTACGACGGAGGACAGATCGATCACTCATTATTCGTTGATGTTGATGAGAATGATCATCCAATCTCTCCCTTCTGTCAAACTAGCGGATTAGGGTTTCGTCCCCGGGTTGCGGGCTGCCGCAGTACCACGGGAATACCTGGCCGTCCCTGTCTCGGCCAGCACCGCCCAGGTACCCCCTCCGTACCCCCTCGATGCCCAGCAGTCGCTCGCTACCTGACCTCACCCTCGGTCTACCTCACCCCAAACACCAGACTCATCCCCCTGGCCTGGAAGCGCCGGCGGTGCGGGAGGACTTGCCCCCAGGGGAACCGGACCGACTCCAGAGTATGGGAGGTCCAGAGATTGGTGGGTGAGACATCAATATCAAACGGCGGACTGGTTGGGAATGGTCCATACAACCGACATTCATCTTGATTCGTCTGGATGCCCCTCGGCACCACGTTGTCCCGTCCCGCACCGAGCATTATCATGTGATATCACCTGATCATATTCCCGCTTATGTCAGTCATCACGTGGGTTCTCCTGTCTGAAGTGCTCTGTGACCAACAGATCAACAACCAATTGGCCCAGCAGACCTCATGAGCATGCCCCATACAAATACCTAGCATGAAGGTATACGGTTCTCAGTACTCCTGTCCACTCTATGTACGGGAAAACACGGCACCAGTCATGCTGCTGATACTCTGCCATCCGTCGCCAGACAACGACAACACCGATCAGGGACCACAGTAGGCACGAGATGACTAGAACAAGAACGGTCCTATGGAGAGGTTGATCGCGTATACAAATTGCTCCCCATTTCATCTCCCGCAGCGAGACACCTTCACCTTTCGCAACGACCAGAACGACGAAAACCGCCCCAGGGACAAGGGCCGAGCCTCGCGCCCAAGATAGCAGCCGGCGCATTTGCCGGTCCCCAAGCCTCAAACAATGCCTCACCGGCATCTCTCAGGGATCTCTGAGTGGTCGACTCAGCTCTGTTGTGTATCTGATTGCGAACCTTCGCTGTACGATTGTTGATCTTAAGGACACGTGCACCGGGATCAGTCCCTATCGCCAAGTCGATGTGGTTCAGTCGATGAGGAAGGCCTTGAGCCCATTGCCGGTAATGCCTGGCATCGAACAGGACCATACGTTCCTCCCAGAGCAGCATCGTCAATGGAAAGCCTCCAGATTGGAGATGGTTTTCCCCGCAGCTTGAAAACTACGGTTCCAACCAATTCTACCGTTCAAGAGAACCTTCCCCACCACCACTTCCCGGTGAGCACGCTACGTCTGGAACGGCGGCGTGGCCTCCAAGACGGTGGAGACAATGTCCACCAGAGCCTCGTCTCGTGGTCCTCACTGGGGTGGTGAACCCATGGTCAGGGGGCGCTCGTGGGGAGAAACCCACATCCATAGACTCCCTCCGTAACGTGGGGACAACACCCACGAGAGTGGCCATGCTCTCTCTCCCTTCAATGATTGTGACCGGATGACGGCTTCCTTTTATTGATCGCACGCGTGGACGACGTTGATGTGGAATGCATGTCTATTCCAGTTCAAAAGGGAGGTGACGCCCCACTGCGCGTTGGGACGCTCCAGTGGTGATCCAGCCGTAGTCGGACAAGCCGTCTCTGGCGTGCGGACGAGGACACGATGGAGACGCAAAAGAGGCCTGCGCCCCAATTTTCCTGGGCCTCAAAAGCCAATGATGATCGGGATGATCTGGGCTTCTGGGTTGCTCCACCATACGGAGTGTCCTGGCTGTGGCGGGCGAACCATGGCCATCTGGACACGGTGCCCCCGTGGTTCAGGCGGCGAGTGGCGACAAGACTGGCGACCAGAGTTCAAACCGAAAATACCAGAATTCCGGGGACTCGGGTTGAGACCGACCAGTGTGAGGGAAATTGGAGCCGAGAAATGGCGCATCCATGGGGCCAGGATGAAAGAAACAAGCGCCAAGCTTCTCCGCTAAGGACGCTACGGGCGACTCTACAGCATTAAGGTTACCCACCAGTCCCTGAACGCCCCACTGCTGGGGTCGATGGCCTGCCAGAGCTTAATCTCCTCTCCCCAAGGCACCCCTATTGATCCTCACGGTCGTGATTAACGCGTGGCCAAGCAGTGGGGCGACGTTGTTGCGCAACACGGGGCATTCCTCCCCCAATGGCAACATCCATCTCCTCTCCTCACCCTCAACGGCCTCTGTTGCTCCTGTCGGATTCATATCTGGTGGCGTAGGCCCTCTCCTTTCTTCTTTCACTCGACCGCTTCGTCCTATAACAGTTTGGACTAGACCGGTTCACCTGCCGCTCTCGCTTTCACTCTGTCTTCTTCTCTCCTTCCTTCCTTCCTTCCTTAACTCGACTCCTATTGCGTCTTCTCTCGTTCATTTAGCCTCGGACCTCCTTCCTCCCTCCGTATAGTGCGCCCACCTCACTATCGCAATCGTGGCATTCCATTCAACCACTCGACACTTCATCCCGCATTCAGATTTCGATCGCACGGCTTCTCGTTCGCCCATGCTCCAACAACCGGCCCTTCGCCTCCTTCACTAGGGTGCCCTTTCTGGCAATCCTCCTTCACAAACCCATCTTCACCATGCGATGCTGCCTTCGACTGGCTGCCTGTGCCATCGTGGTCCTCTTCGTTCCCCTCTACCTCCTGAAGACCAAGCTGGATGACCTCTGCAATCAGTATCGCGCCGGCGCATACCTGATTGACTGGTTGAACTACAATGAACCCCAGCCGGGTCATGTACCTACCGCCGTTGACTCCGCGGGAGACAAAGTCATCGTCATGGCAAAGCTCGAGGAAGAACCCACGGATTGGGTGGCGAACGAGCTACCAGAGTACGTCAATCCAGCCGCGGAGACCTTGACTTCACCAGGCCGCCCCAAGACTAACCCCCATTGTCTCGCTCAGCTGGCAACGGGCCATCTACGTCGTCAATCCATCCCAAGCTACCGTCGACGACGATGACGCTCTCAAGGCTCCATTCAATAAAGGTCACGAGTCTATGGCCTATTTGACTTATCTGATCGACCACTACGATGAGCTTCCATCCACCATCGCCTTCCTCCACGCCCATCGAGCCGGCTTCTTTATGGCGTGGCATGTCGATGCCCCCCTCCACGATAATGTCATGGCAATGCGGAGCCTGCACCTAGATTTCGTCCAGCAGAATGGTTATGTGAACCTACGGTGTAATTGGAACCCGGGGTGCAAGGCGGGCCATCGGATCAATCGCCATGTGACCGAACGCGTGTGGTCGGAGATGTTTGAAGGTACCAGCACCCCCCCAGTGAATACCACTTCCCCCGTTGGCGGGCGGTATGATTATGCGCAGACTCAGAAGGTATTGGATGCCCCCAAGGAGGTTGGTGCCGCTTGCTGCGCCCAATTTGCCGTGTCTCGGGACCAGGTCCGTCTCCGACCGCGGGAGGACTACATCAAATTCCGGCAGTGGGTCATTGACACGCAGCGGGATGATGCCACCAGTGGTCGAATCATGGAGTTTCTCTGGCACGTTATCTTCGGCAAAGAATCTGTCTAGTGAGTCTAGTTGCTGCCTCGCTCTCAGCCTTCATGCTAACCTGTCATCAAAGCTGTCCCGATGAAGAGCTCTGCTATTGTCAGGTGTATGGGAAGTGCTGATCCCTTTAGAATGGCTGACGACGTACATTCTACTGTAAATATTTTCCACAGTCTTGGTGTTTTTTGCTCTGTCTTTACACATTATGCTATAGAGGAGTCGGTATCTGGAGCAAGCGTGCTTCCTAGGATGGAAATGGCGTTGGTTAGAGCAATTGTGGCATTCTGGATATATACTCCCCACAATCGTTCACTTTGGATACCATCACGTTCGATGGTTGGTTGTTTCGTTTTCTTTTCCACACAGAGACAGAATTCAGTTTAAAGCACGTACCTACTGCGGCCATGCATCCCACAGATTAGGACAGGATTGATCAAATCCCTTGTTGAACCGAACGTGTCGATCGGGCGATCATTGAAGCAGCGAAAGCAACTGCAAAAATGGCGGCCTCTAGATACCGGGCGGTCTGCGGGATTTTCGATCAATTGCCTCTATTGAGGTCGGGTGATGACCTATATATATCCTCTGAAGGGGGAAGCCAAGCATCCTAGGTAGATACTTCATCCGGAAAGTAGTTCAATGATCGACAGGTATTGGTCGCGGTAGACGACCTCAGAAGATACTACCTACACTCATAATATTTGCGTGCACCTTATGTACAGGGCTCGGGTAGTACGACTATCATCTTCCTCCCAACCTTGGCAGATGATCATCCATCTTCCCGTTTACGTGCGAAAAGAACACACTATCACCTACTCATGGAATGCCGCTTTCAAGGAGGCGAGAAATAGGGAGGTCATGAGTTCATTGAGCTATGATGAATCAATGGATGAATGGGTATTACTTTCGCTCGAAATATTCTTCCACACGCTCGACCAGATCGGCCTTTTTGCCGGCCGTGGAGCGGCCGTGGGAATTGAGGAATTCTTTCAAAGAAACCACCGTAAGCTGGACAGGACGGAAATGAGTTAGCGCTTTGAAACCAGGTCCTAATAGAGTATGCACTGTATACTACTGAGGGGGGAGAAATAGAGAGAATACATACTTTAGATACCTGGCCCTTCTGATAGAACTGAAGGACTTCATCATCCAGAGCCCCAGGATTCGCCGCAGCTTTGACCTTTTTGGCGGGTTTCCCGGCGCCATCCTCGTCCTCGGCCGCACGATCCTTTGCACTACGTTTGACAAGCACGCTCTTCGGTCCGGGCAGATCCATCTGCGCATACTGTTTCTCGAGTTCTTCGGCCCATGACAGGACATAGTCACCGGCACGCTGGGGATGACACTGTTAGCAGGGCAGCCTGGTGTGCAAGAGCCAAAAAGGAGAGTTTACCTTGTCGATTTGACGGTATTTCGGCTTCGTCTTGTCCTCTGGCTTCTCGGGGAGGTCTTCATCTAATGCTAGGGCTTGCAAGATGCGGTAATGCCATTGCAGAGCTATTTAGAGCGTTAGACTGAAGCCGATATTGCAAGGAGGGGGTGTCAGGGCAACGCACAAGGATTGGGATACTTGTATGGTTCGTAGACAGCCTTGGGTAGCTGCAGTTGCTGAACCACCATACGCATCTGATCGATCAATGGCTCCGGAGCGACCGTGAGCGTGGTCTCGGGGTTCTGTCGTACATCGTCGGCAAATGGCAGGGGAATAATCCACATACCCGGGGGGAACTTTTGAACTTCGTTCTCGTCGAGTTTCTCTTCGCCTGCAATCATCGCGCCGAGGATGGGGGCTGCGTTGCGACGTGGGATGAACCATACCAGCGCCAGCTTCTTATCGCGCAGTAAAGTCTGATGAAGCGCAGAGAAGACACGCGTGGACCCGATGACATCCTCCTCGGACGGGTAGATGAAGAATGGGTGTTTGACGTTGGCCCCAAAGGAGAGAGCAGAGAGGGGTTTGAAGCCGATGATACGAACGATGGGGTCACCAAAGTTCCTTAGCTCCTTGAGTTCCTCAGGCGAGAAGCTGACCTGCTCGCCGCCAAATTTGTAGGCCTTTTTGATTTCCCATTTCTCGATCGTCCGGGCTGTGTCGTCCGCGACTTGCGTTGTGACACCTTGCGCGATCTGTGGCTTTTCTCCATTGAGCCAGACGTAGCAGTTTCGAGCGGGCTCTTGACGCTTGAATAGTAGGTACCCTGAAACGGAGATTTTGAAATTGGGTCCAAGCTCCAAAGGCATGTTGGAGATGTACGCGCGGCGGGCGACCGATCGAGAATTGATGCTGGATAGTAGGGTGTTGAGAAGGGAGATTCCGTCCGCGTTCGCCGTCGTGTCTTTCGAGTCCAGCTTGAGATATGAGGGTGCTTCTGGGTCGGTCGGAGAGGCCTTATAAATGATGTCCTACATGGGATCAGCAAACCTCCTCTTTGGAAGAGCTCCAGTCACTTACATCATAGAACTTGGAGTTATCAAAGGCATGATCAGGACGAGAGATGGGGAAAAGTTCAATGATGACACCGAGGTCATAGAGATCTTTGGCTCGGACGGTGGCAGCAGACCGGAGAGACTTGTTATCCCCATGCGGATTATCATTGTCCGTGACTATAAACAGCCGGCGGGATAGAAAATTGGGCGCCTTAGACGTGAAGATCTGGTTGGCGCAAAACAGAACATTCGCCATGGAGACTCGCTCCTGCGATGGTACGAGGATGTCTCTCATTTTGCCTTCGTCTTCTGCCAACGCGCGCAGGTCCTTGACTTCCCGGGCCGACGGGATATCCAGATCAGTGAAGAGATAGCAATGGGGGTATGAGAGATCGCCTCGACTGTTTTCATCTTCGTCATAGAACTTAGACGCCTGCGTCCCGTATAGTAAGACTCCCATCATATCTTGAGGGTTGGAGATGATGCGCTGCTGCATCAAGTGGTAGGCGCATTTCAGCGCGGCGGTGGTGGGTGATTCATCTGCGGGTTTTTTGGGGTCGGAGGATGGACGCGGGGCGAGCATGGAATCGCTAACTTCTATGGCGAAGAGAACTGCATCCTTGACGGTTTTGTATCCCTGATGAGGGAGAAATTTCGTCGGTTAGCCATTTGGTCCATCTACAATGGGCTCCGGCTGCATATGACGTACACTCTCGTCCACTTCCTCCTCCTCCAGTTCCTCGTCGCGCGCGGGGTTGTCGTCGGCCATTGTGCCAGGGTCAATGCAATTCTATTTCATGTCATAAGGGGGGAGAGATATGAGTCGTGATCCAGCAGGGAGGGAGAGTCAGTATCTTTATGAGTGAGTCTCCACGGATGACCGCCTTGTTGCCTGCGGGCGACGCGACCGAACGACGAATGAGGAGCGAGTGAATGACGCGGGGAAGACACGAAAGTCACGTGCTCTTGATGACCGCCGGCCCGTTTCTGATTGGTCGCCTGGGGACCCTCCCGAAGCCGGCCAAGTTCCAATAATGCCGCTGCATGTGTGTCCAACTTTCCAAGTACCTAGTTCAGACCTACTTGGTGTCTCCCTTTCCATGTGCATGTCACCCCAGCCTGAATGCAGCGCATGATCTCCGACAACATATAAAGCCCCAATTGTCCTTCTGCTTGAGTTTGGATCCTACCTTCGACTCTGTGTGCTCCCTGAATAATGGCTCTCCGCACACCTCTCGGTCTTCCTCGGCAAGTGCTCCGCCCAGCGGTGCGGAGCTCCCTGGGATACCACCAGGAACAACGACTCAACTTCGCAACGACAGTACCCCCGGTGACGCAGGATGCCACCAGCTCCAAGGGTCCCACCGCAATGGTCTTCCTCAACATGGGTGGTCCGTCGACAACGGGGGAGGTGGAGGGCTTTCTGAGCAGACTCTTCGTACGTGCAGTGCCTTTCGGCTCTCCTTCGTCTACAACTGATGAGTCTCTAACGTCATTCCTGTTTCTTTCTTTCTAGGCCGACGGCGATCTGATTCCCCTCGGACGACTTCAAACCTACCTCGGCCCTTTGATCGCGAAGCGAAGAACGCCAAAGATTCAAAAGCAGTATGCCGAAATTGGTGGCGGATCGCCCATTCGCAAATGGTCGGAATACCAGTGCGAAGAGATGTGCAAGATCTTGGACAAGATCAACCCCGAATCCGCCCCTCACAAACCCTATGTTGCCTTTCGCTATGCAGACCCCCTCACGGAGGAAATGTATACGAGGCTACTCGACGATGGCTTCGGGAGGGGCAAAGGGGGCCGGGCTGTGGCATTCACACAGTACCCGCAATACTCATGCTCGACGACGGGCAGCTCCCTGAACGAACTCTGGAAGTGGCGGACCCGATTGGAAGGAAAGCGTGGCAATGATGTTGAGGATACGACGGGTTCGATTCAATGGAGTGTCATTGATCGGTGGCCTACTCACCCGGGGCTTGTGGAAGCCTTTGCCCGGAACATTGAGGACCAGTTGAAGACCTACCCGGAAGACAAACGGAACCAGGTCGTCTTGTTGTTCTCTGCCCACAGCCTGCCGATGAGCGTGGTGAATCGAGGTGAGACCTTCTTCTGCAGCGACCGCCCGTCATGTGAATGCCAGCTAACCAGTATATTTCCGCAGGTGACCCCTACCCGGCCGAAGTTGCCGCAACCGTGCATGCGGTGATGCAAAGGCTTGGTTTCAGCAACCCTTACCGCCTGTGTTGGCAGTCGCAGGTGGGCCCCTCAGCGTGGCTGGGCGCCCAGACTAGCGATACGGTGCAGCAGTATGTGAAGCGTGGTCATACCGACATTGTCCTGGTGCCGATTGCCTTCACCAGCGATCATATCGAGACCCTGTATGAGTTGGATCTGGAGGTGATGGAGGAGGCCAACAGCCCGGGAGTCAAAAGAGCGGAGAGCTTGAACGGGAATCCGATCTTCATTGAGGCGCTGGCCAACATCGCTCGCGATCATCTGCAGAAGGGCGACAAGTGCTCGCTCCAGATGACGCTGCGCTGCCAGGGCTGCAAGAGTGACCGATGCCTGGAGCAGAAGAAGTTCTTCGCTGGTGAAAAGGCATCTTCCCTTGTAATCTAGAGATATGTGTGGTGTGGTTTAAGCGTTTGGCTATGTACTTTTACAATGGATATGGCTGGAAAGACCCCCAGCTTTGACAACTTAGAAGCCTGGAACAATCGTATTGTACTAGTCGGAGGTCGGAGGTTTGCGTCACCGACGGTCCGCTGAGTCAGCCTAGCGATCCACCGACCGGATTCGGGAGTTGATCGCTCCGCGGTCTACGGAGTACGGAGAACGCGACAGAGAACCGACGCCAGCGCATGCACCACGTTAATTCCAAGGGACAGTAGTGATCCCTCCGTTGGACAGAGATACACTTCCGGTCTGCCCGGCTATCTGTCCAGCCACCCCCGTCCTCACGTCACCGGGTGTGCGAGCCATGTCAGTGGTAGTGCCATACGCTCTCTTATCGTCATTATTCGGAGGACGGTGTGTGGACTGCCGTGTTGGTCCTGATTGATAAGCTAAAACAACTCCATCTCCCTAGACCCTAGACTGTCCGCGTTCTTGGCCCGACACTTCCTTCACACCAGTTCCTGTTGCTCGATGTCTCTCAGAGCTCGTCGATGTAGGTTCTTTCCCGACTGCTCGTTGCTCCACACTCTCCGTCCTCTTCAAGGTGTGATCCATCGCCGCCATGGATGATGAGGTCTCGACGGCCATCGACGCCGAAGTCGATGCCCAGCTCCGGTCAAGGATCTCCGCGTCCCACCAACAGGATCCTCAGAGCGTCCGTCCTGGTGCTCCCAAGGATACGCCACAATGGAGTGACCATGAAGGCACTCCGTTACTCCCAGCATTGAACACGGCACCGCGCTCAGAGAGTCAAGAAGCTGCCGGCCCGGATACTGGGCCAGAAGTCTCGGATGCGACACCTGCCTGGCGGAGAGCAAGTGTGAGTGTTACCTAATACCACTGAGCGACGTTGGGGCCTTCTGATGCTTTCCAGGTTTTCTGGCTTTTCCCGTTTTTACTCCTATATATGCTCAGCTTTGGTGGACCAGTGGTCCCCAAGATTAATCTGATGATCTCTATGATCTGCAGGGACTACATGCAACAAAAAGCCTCGAGTGACCCCGGCTTCACCTATCTCCCGGTCATTGTCGGGCAGGATAACCCACAGTGCCAAGTCCCGGAAGTCCAGTCTCTCATCTCCCGTTTCCAGCTCGTTTTCAACTTAATTGCAGGCATCCTCTCGGCACTCGTGAGCCCCCGAATGGGCCATCTGTCGGATCGGTATGGGAGAACGCCTATCATTGCGCTGAGTGTCTTGGGGACCTTATTTGCAGAGGCAAATATCCTCTTTGTCGCAGCATACCAGGAGCATTTGAGTGTGAACATGCTGTTGTTGAGTGCTATTTTAGAAGGGTTTGGAGGGTCGTTCACCGCCATGCTGGCTCTCACGACGTCCTACGCTTCGGACTGTACAAAGCCTGAAAAGCGAAGTGTAGCCTTCGGCTACATATACGGCTCGATATTCATCGGGGTCGCCGCCGGGCCTCTTCTAGTGGCTATTCTGATCAAACAGACAGGCACCATTTTGAGCGTTTTCTACGCCTCGGTCGTTCTAAACACCCTCTTCCTTCTGGTGGTCCTCTTCGTCATCCCCGAGTCGTTGCCCAAGGAGCGCCAGCACGCTGCGCGTGAAAAACGTCGGATGAAGCATGCCCATAAAGAGAAGGTGGGCTGGTTTGCGTTGAAGAGGTGGAACCCAAAAAAGATATTCACTCCTCTGTCGATTCTGTTTCCTCCTGTCGGCCGCCCGAGTACCCTGTTTCCCTATCCCAGTGGGGCGAGCTCAACAATCCGACGCAACATCCTTCTTCTCTGTGGAGTCGATACTGTCATGTTCGGATTATCCATGGGCGCCGCGCAAATCGTCATCATATACGCGGAATATATCTTCGGCTGGGGCAACGTTGAATCCAGTCTATACATTTCTCTTGTCTGTTTTGTTCGAGTGCTCAATCTGTTTGTCGTCCTTCCAGTTTTGACCTGGCTGTTCCGCAAGTCTATGAGAGACGGCCAGGAGGTCCAGGGGTCAGACACGCTCGAGATTGTTCTCATTCGTGCGTCCGTTTTTCTTGAAGTCCTTGGATATGTGGGATTTGCTGTGGCCACAAATAGCCCGTTGATGCTTTTGTCTGGAGTGGTAACTTCGTTCGGTGGGTTAGGGTCGCCGACGCTGCAATCCTCCCTCACGAAGCACGTCCCTCACGACCGGATAGGGCAGATTCTAGGAGCCAAGGGGCTTTTGCATGCTCTTGCGCGGGTCATCGCGCCCACTGCTTGCAGTCTGATCTACAGTGTGACAGTAGCTAGCTACCCACCGGCCGTCTTTCTCTGTCTAGCCGGCGTTCTCACTCTTGTTCTCGGCTGCAGTTTCTTTATCGTCCCCCATGGTAAGTCCCATGCTACATCCTTGGGGAATACTGCTGATTTAATCATAAACAGCTTCGTTAGCCAGCAGTAGTGTACGTCACGGAGATGCTGAAGCGAACGAGGATGACGAAGAGGCGGATGATGCTCTCTTGCGTCCAGATACCGGCGATGACGAGTAGTATATCCGCACGATGAATTCTCGGATGCAGGGCGGTTCGGAGTTTCGGTCATAGATTTGGGATAGGCGGGCTTCATCTACGATTCATGTGTACATCTCTCTAATTGATTGGATCCCTCAAGTGGCAGTGTACAACAGTCGTACCTAGTAAAGTAGGTAGTGGTCGGTGATATCGAGAGGATCGTACGATGGAGAGCTTCCGCCGCGCCGGAAAAAGACAGGGTGCGGCGGGCGATAGCGACCAAGTGTGCGGACAACAACTGCAAACTTTCCGTCCGGCAATCGTCCTCCCGCCAAACTTCACCCGACAATACTTTCTCCGGCCGAACCTCCCAGCTCAATTTGAATCATTCTCGTCCCATTGAGTCCAATTCCTGGTCTCCTCCTCATGGTCCACTGGTAAAACACCACTGCTCGCCCGCTGTCCGCGGCGCACACATCCCACGACCATGATCTCCAAACCTACATCCGGTCCTCCCACCGTCCCATCCCGAAATGCTCTTCGCGTGCTGCGCCGGCTCGCTCTGGCCGGTTCCACGGTGGGAAGCTTCTGCACCGTTGCAGCAATCACCTACGATGTTCATCGCCGGGTCCGAGTCGCCGAACGGATTGTCGAAAGCAAGCGCGCCCTGCAGACTTCGGCACCGAACTACGATGCGACCTACGCGGCCAACCGACTCGCCCGAATGATGGAGGCAGCAGAGGCAGGAGAATTTACTGGAATGGATGCTTTCAAGGAATCAGATCGGAAATCTCGGCTAGCCAGCGCTGCCCAATTTGATGGAGAGACTAGAGTGCATGAGGAGCGGCTGAGTTTCGATTTGGACAGCAAACAAGAACCCACTCGTGCGGAATCCTTTCTGGGCACAGCCGGAGAGAGCCTGGTTGGCTCTATCAATTCGAAGCAGAATGTTGGCGGATCTCCAGGAACAACCGACTTCGTTCCACCCCAATACACCCCTCCCACGGAGGCTCTCGACCGGTCCAAGCTTGCTCTCGAACACAGCAGAGCTCGAGAGCGTTCGTCGCCAGCAAACGAAAAGAATCCGATACGACTGCACGAGAATGCCTCCCTTACGAGCCAAATGCAGCAGCTCCTCGATCGCGGGCGGCCCATCGATGCAGCGCAAGTATTCCTCGATGGCCACCCGTCGTCTCTAGAAGGCATATCCTCCGATCGAAGGGAGATTGCTGTGCAGACGTTCTACACCAACTGCAAGGAAGATAATGTGTTCATCGCTCGGAACATCTTCGAACGACTGGAGGACGTCGACAAGGTTTCTCTCAGCATGTGGAAGGTCCTGATATTTGCATTGGCCAAGAAGGGATGCATCGAATCCGCCGCGACCGTTTACACCCGCTATATGCACAAGTTCCATGTTCCCGCGGACATGGTTGATGTAGTGCTTCGATGTCTACTGGAGTCCCACCGCCTTACTACGGCCAAATGGTTCCTTCTACGAAATCTTCAGGTGGATCGAGACTGCGGCCTCTGTGGCGCGTACCTTACCGGGCTTTGGAGGAAAACACGCAGCATTGAGTTGCTTAATGGTCAACTGAAAAAGCTCTTGACGATGCTTCCCCGACTGGGGAAAGACCCGAGCGATAAGCTGTTCAACCCTGTCATCAAGGCGTATGTCGAATTTGGTCGACTAGCCGATGCCGAAGCCCTGGTGGAGGATATGACAACTACATATGAGCTTCCCCTCCGGTGCCGTACGAAAGGTCTCTTGATCTACGGCAAAGCCTTGATGTGCGACTGGGCTGGGGTTGAGGCAGGTTTACAGGAAATGCACGATTTGAAGCTGACGACGCGACGCCGAGACTTCACCCCGATCTTCGATCGCATATTCCTGGAGTACTGGCCTTCGCACACCGGACGAGAGATCCGCGATTTTGTTTTCCGCTACCTGGACAAATTCGACCTGGCCCCCGATCGAGTCCTATACAAGCACATCCTGGAGGCCTTTGTGGAGAAGGGTAACGAAGAGATGATCACCGAACTGTCCCGGATGGCGCGGGAACGATCCTGGAAAGTGGCGGTGAATGAGCAAGAATTCCTGGAAATGCTCCGGATGCGCCGTCTGGCGCTGGAGGACACCCCAGTTGGGTTCTGGCAAATGCTGCAGGCGGCGCGGGCCAAGTTTGGACAATCCGCTGCCTCGCAGCAGATTCTTGGCTACGACCAGCGCTCATTCCCCATTCCCGAGGTGAACAAGATGCCTCAGACCCAAGGCTCCCTGTCATGGTACCAACGGACCTTACAAGAAATGACTCCTTCTAAGCCTGTGGACCAGTATCAGAAGCTCCACAAGCAGATGACGCATTATATGCACGTGGGCAAAATGGCGGATGCCCTGAAGTGTTTTGAGAATGCGAAGAATGCACGTTTCCAGATGAAGCAACTCCATGTCGAATTGGCGCTTGTGGCGACTCTGCTGGAACATGGGCTGAGCGCTGCACGAGCCCTGATTGAAGTCGAATGGCGGAATATCCGCCATTTGGTCCGATTCTTCCCCCAGTTTTTCCGCCAGATCACCGAGGTGGACGCATCGGCGGAAAGTGAGATCATCAAGATGGCTGTGCTTCGATTCTACCAACTGTGTTGGTCCAACAAGAACATGATCGTCAAGCATCACATCACGGTGGCAACCAGCCGCCGATTGATTGCCGGAAACCAGCCGGCTATGGCATTAGACCTGCTGACTGCAGTCTATATGTCCCGTTACCGTCGCGCGGCCGCGTTTGACGGTGTGTGCATGAAGATGTTCTTGCGCGCTTTTGCAGCGGTGGACAACATGCCAGGCATCCGGTGGTGTATCCTGACCGCCCTTGCTCGCGGGAGCGCTGTGAACCGGGACTTTGTGGTCGAGGTGCAGCGCGTTCTGGGGGTGCTTGAACGCTCGGTGCGGCCAGAAACGCTTTCGAAACGAGAGGCGACGAAACAGCAGGAGCAGCTGGCGTATTTGAACCAGCTTTCGGAGATGCTGCAGAAGAAATCCCAGGGTGATCCCACCACATGGAAGCTCAAAACTGACGTGGGGCTGAAACGAACGTTCCGACGGATGCTGAAGCGACCGCTGGATGAGCGACGGCTGTTCAAGGAGGCCGACATCCAAGAGGTGATCGAGGGATGGGACGAGGAGTATGAGCTGGAGGCGGTGATGGGTCGCATCGAGATCAATCCGAAGTCGATTGCGGCGCATTGGAACGAGCGCGCGGTTCTGCGGCAGATGGCTCGTGGGAGTGATCCCTTGTCCGCCTGATCTCTGGGGCGATTTGGTGTAGTGTTTACTTTCTCGCTGTGTCTTTTTCTTTTTTTCTACCTTCTAATTTTCTGTATCTGGTGTGGGGGAGCTGGACATAGAGGGAGCCTGGGGGTTGTCTGTATATATAGATCGTTTTCTGCCATTGTACTACTAGCGAAAGGGGTGTATGACGATGCCCTAATTCCACCGAATCCCCGGGTCGTTCTGCACAGGATCTGTACACATCGAAAGAATTCGAGAACAGGAAGCGTCACGAACATCATACGATATGCCCCGAAGTACGGAGTCAATGCGACTCTGGAAAACTACTCCAGGTAAGGGAACGGGCGCGAATCACATGTCACGCCACTCGAACGATCCTCAGGAACCAAAAACTCCCCATTTCTTATTTAATCCCTTTTCCGCTCCACTCACCCTCTCCCACCTCCCTGCCGTCCATCTCGCTCGCCTCGCCGCTCGCAGGACTCGAACTATGCACTGCGATCCTCTCTGACTCTTTTGATTGCCTTTTCCTTCTCCGCCGCCTCTCCCCACAATGGCCACCGTCGCCTCCAACGGTCATCTATCGAGGTCCACAGATGCCGCCGAACAACGCCGGTTGCTCCACCACCATGCCGACGTCGTGATCGTGGGCGGGGGAATCCTAGGATGTGCGCTGGCGGTTGCTTTCGGTCGACAGGGGCGCAGCGTGCTGCTGCTCGAGATGTCCATGAAGGAGCCTGACCGCATCGTGGGCGAACTACTGCAACCCGGCGGGGTGCAGGCCTTGGAACAATTGGGTCTGGTCGATTGTCTGGAGGAGATCGACGCCATCCCTGTGGAGGGCTACTATGTGTCGTATTTCGGCAACGAGGTGTCCATTCCCTATCCCAAGCCGACGCCGTCTTCCCCGCGGCCCCTGGGCCGCTCCTTTCACCACGGCCGATTCGTGATGAGACTGCGCCAGGCCGCATTGGCCTGCCCCAACGTCACCGTCGTCGAGACCAAAGTCACCGACTTGGTTACGTGCTCCCACACCGAGCAGGTTCTTGGGGTGGAGTGTCTGACCAAGAATGAGAAGGATTGCTACTTCGGACATTTGACCGTTGTCGCCGACGGCTACGCCTCCAAATTCCGCAAAACCCACCACCCGCATACCCCCAAGGTGCGATCCCGGTTCTGGGGGCTGGAACTCATCGATACGCACCTCCCGATGCCCCTCCGCGGCCATGTCCTCCTCAGCGATAACGCCCCGATCCTTCTATATCAGATCGGCACCCACGAAACTCGCATTCTTGTCGACATCCCCGAAAACCTGCCTTCCGCCTCGGTGAAGAACGGCGGCGTGAAGAACTACCTCCGAACCGTCACTCTCCCTTCGCTCCCCGAGTCTGTGCGACCCGCCTTCCTCAACGCGCTGGAAAAGGGCGGATTACGGTCCATGCCCAACTCCTACCTCCCGTCTGCCACGAATAAGACCCCCGGGTTGGCCATACTAGGTGATGCACTCAACATGCGACATCCGTTGACGGGTGGCGGGATGACCGTGGCATTCAACGACGTGGTCGTACTGCGCGATCTGCTGAGTCCCGAAAACGTGCCCAGCCTGGGTGACACAGACAAGGTCCTTCGCCAGTTGTCGTCATTTCACTGGCGCCGCAAGAATGGCTCATCCGTGATCAACACCCTGGCCCAGGCATTGTATACACTTTTCGCCGCTGATGGTTCGTCTCCCCCCCCCCCAAACGACTTGGAGATATCGGATAGAGTTGAGCATGACTTTACTGACTCGTCCTCGCAGACCACAATCTCAAGGCTCTCCAACGAGGGTGTTTCCGTTACTTCCAGCTCGGAATGATCGACGGGCCATGTGGTCTCCTTGCGGGATTGATCAAAAGACCATCCGTGCTATTCATGCACTTCTTCAACGTCGCTTTCCTCTCTCTCTGGTTGATCATTCGGGCCGGCCCTCTGTACCAACTTCCCCTGCTGCTGGTTCGATGCATCACAGTGTTCTGGACGGCATGTGTGGTCATTTTCCCGTACATGCTGATTGAAGCATTCTGCTAGCTGCGGCAGCGGGTGGCGCCCAGAAAACAGAACCTGAACGCTGCAAGGAACAGCACCCTGAAAGAGTCCTTACTGTGTATCCCCATGCCATTTCTAATAGACTTATCGGCAGGGCTAAACGATGATGGACGAATCTCTTCTTGTCTACTTTTTACCCCTCTCAACCTGACATATCTATTTTCTTCCCTTTATTCGACTTGAATGTCTCCCTTCTCACCTTGATGTTGCTACCTTCTTCACACATGTATTAATAGAGAGCTGATCTTACTTTAATGAAATCCGATAACTTATACACTCTTACTTGTCTTGTTCAAAGAAGGGCCGTAACCTGACCCTCTCGGTGTAGTCACAATGGATCTCTACTTCTTGGACGCACGACCATACACCCCCGACTACACGGGCCATGAACGGGCATATCTCTAGAACTTTATCACACACACCCTTGAAGTAGAATTCGCATCGATCAAGAATCGAAACCCCTCTACAAACGATGGCCCGGTCGATCGTGCTCATGCAGCGAGCCTGGGTCCGCTTATTGTCAATGTACATACAGGTGGGTTGGTTGGGAGTGGGGGTCTGACGACATGACACCAGACCTAGATTCAAAATATGCGTTGATATAGAATACAACTTGGTATTGAAAGGATCACTCTAGATGACTATAGACTACCTATATCTTGAGCCTGCTATCTGCCAGTATGTCTGAGTGATCATGTCCCTGTATCAAGACAACTGCATCAACGACATTACAAATATAATGTTTGTATTATAAGACAAGATTTAGGCTATATCGAATACGCTGGGACGTTGTTCCCAAGCACCCCCGCATGGCTATAGCCTCCCACCGGCATACATCATGCACCTATACCAGGACAGAGTGACGAGCTGGTTGTCAACATCTAATTCCAGTCTAATACGCGATCTACAGCCATCATCTGCTCTATACTCCCAGTTGTAACCCCACCATCTCCACCCACGGCATGACCAGATCCATCTACAGGCTTGATTCCAAGGCCATCGTCGTCAGTGCCGGCTTCAGCAGCATCGATCAGGGTAAGATGCTGCTCGAAGAAAGCCTCTCCGCGTTCATCGAAGCGGCCTGGTCCAGACTGAACAGCACCACATCCCCTTCACTGGACGTCGGCTCGCCACCACAAGATATTGAAGACAATGCATCATGAATGAACTCCATTGATCTTTTCACCCTATGTAAATTTCAACTTCTACATCAGAAACAGGGCCCAGCCAATCCTGCCCTGGCCGACAATGATATGTAACAAGGAACAACACACAGAAAGGAAATCAACAATCAAAACAAACACGTTGAACCCACTCGCCTGGCTCCCTGCTATGATGGTATATTGACAATGATAATGATGATGATGACAATCATGCCGACGGGATATAATCCTGAACAAAATCCACAGCCAGTAAAAAACAAAATCAGTCCATGCAGGCAAAAACGTAAGAGACATCAAAACAAGAAACAAACAACAGATGACCGCCCGGCGTTGCGATTTCTGGTAAAAAGAAAAAGTGCATCGTGCTTTTCTTCTTCACCGCAGGTTTTGGCTTTCTAGTAATTGTGCATGTTCGCCTCTGGGCGCGGTTTTTTGGTCGTATGTGGTGCTTTTTTCTTCCGGGGAGCACGAGGAAATGAGAAGAGGAAATGAAAACAAGCATAACCTGCATGCGGTAGAAATGGACGTCTAAAAGAAAAACAAAGAAACAACGACTCTCGACCCAAGGTCATTGTCCGGGCGAATCGAACCCTCCAGGATGTAGCCGAAGGAGGGATGCAAGAGCCACGTCGTGTCGGATGAGCAACACATGGACCCATTTCATATGCAATGGTGCAATTCACCTCAATCACCAGCGAGCTGACGATTGACCAGCCCACACGGTTGGCTGCCAATAGCATGAATGATCTGGCCTTGCCAAAAGCCAATATCGAACATGGCCGTACACAAGCATAAATACCACAAGAGACCTGCATGTACGCAAGGCCAGGGGTGGAGGAGAAAAAAATTCATATACCTTCTTCCAGTAGAATTCAAAAGCGAGAAAGAGAAAAAGACAAAGCGGAAACGCTTCATGGGAAAAGTGAGATGACGACATGGTCTCGTTTATACAATGTCAACAGATGCCCATGCGACAGGGTGACCCTGGGCATGGCAAATGTCCTTTTTGCAGATTGGGCATATCTGTCGCACAGAAGTTGCGCACGTGCCATGCGAGCTGCATCGTCCCGCAGAACGAACCATCTGGCAAAAGGCTGCTTGCTTGACACCAATGAAGCACGCTGACATGGCACGGAACAAGGCATAATAGGGCCTCGCCTCCCAAGATCTGCAGGTTTTTATTTATCGGGATTCGAAAAAATGCGCGTCTCAATGCAAAAATCAAGAGCAAAAATCAACTTCGATGGAAATCATCCGCCTTTCCTTAAGGACTCGTCCGCCGGGAGCGGTTCCGCACCACTGTGGTGGGGCCCCTGTCGATGCTCTGCATGGGGTCGCGTACCCTTCTTTTGCTTTCTCTTGGTGGTTTGCCAGCCGCTGTTTGTATGAGAAGCATGTGCATCTTGGGCGGAGTGGGCGCCATTGGCTTTTCGGTTGTGGTGACCATGGTGACCATGATTCCGGTCTTTGGCGTCGCTTGCTCCAGCCGACGGATTTTGTGAGGCATCGGGCCTATTTTTTGACCGCGGTTTGTGGTTGCCGCTATGATTGACCTTGTCTGACGTGTCGCCGGGATTTGGTCGTCGTTTGCCATTCGAGGAGGAGACATGCGCTTCCGCGACAGGCGACAAGCCGGACCCGTGGGAGCTTTTCTCGGGACCAGTCGTTTGTCTCGATCGGGCAGCATCATGTTTGGCATAGTCCTGCTGGACATGCGATGCCTTGGCCTTCTCAGGGACGGACTTCGGGGTGGTCTCGGCAGGCTTCTCGCTGTTGGAGAGATGGAGGTTCTGCAGACGACTCGAGAGAAGACTTGATTTCCCAGCATGTCCGTTCGTCAGCGTCTCTGGTGCCGTGCCCGGTTTGTGCATGTCGACGCCTTGCCGGCTGAAGTATGGCTGCTGGTCGACCTCTACGGAGCTGCTGTCCTGGAAGTCCTGAGAGAATGAGTCCGAAACACTCGCCGAGGTGTCCACGGTATGATCATCCGAATTCGAGGTGCAATGGCTCATGGAAGTGTAGGGGTCATAACCCTCGACGACAACTGGCGGGCGCGGCTCGCTCGGGGGCACTGACCCGTCCACAATGAGAGGACCGCTGCGATCCCCGGTCGACCGCGGCGTCGGGCGCGCATAGGTGCCTCCTGGTTTGGGGGCGGATGCGGCGGCAGCATCAGCAGAGAAGCCCGCCTCATACGGCACGGTGGATAGATAGTCCTGGGGGTTCGCAACGTATGGGACAATGCCACCGGTCTGCAAGGCCAACCCAACTTGCCCGGAGAGCGGAGTGATGGCGTTTTGATGGTATGCTTGCAGATGAGGCGAAGGGGCAAGATAGTAACTCATATACTCGGGCGTCTGGCTCTCATCGAGGTAGGTCGAATGCGAACCGTTGGGCAGACTCCCCGGCAGGAACGAACTATCCTCCTCGCTCGGGGTGCCGTCGGGCGATCCAGGCGCGTTTCTTGGCTTGGATGGTCGAGACGGCTCCAGGGAGGGGGTCGCCGAGGAGATCGGGGCGTAGGTGGGAAGCGAGTGAACAATGCGGGCGGGTTGGGAGTGCGCTCTCAAAGATCCTCCGGGCGACCCATTGGCGACCGACGACCGACGGGGGTTCCGTCGGAGATCGGGGATCGCTGCGGCTGCAGATGGTGAGGGTGGATTCGTGTTGCTGCCTTGGACGCCGGACAGAGACACCGGGAGGTATGGATAGGCGGCATAGGGCTGTTGGCGGATCGGAGACGTCAACGGCGGATGATTCACGGTGCCCGAACGCGACCGAGTGCTGTCATCCCCAGTCGACTCTTGCTGCTGGGGCACCGGGAACTGAATGAACGGTTGACGGATCAAAACCGGTGGTGCCCGTCCAGTCAGAAGCGCTTGGTTCTGCAATTGGAGGCGCAGTTCCTGCTCCTGGGCTTGTAGGATCTGGATTTGCTGGTAGAGATGGTCGTGCAACAGATATTGCGCCTGTTGCGCATGCAAGGAGAGCTCCGATGCACTCATGCCGTTGTTATTATTGCTGTTGTGATTGTTGGACTGGCGATAGTTGTTGGACTTGTTCGGCGTGTTGGACGACCGACGGCCCCCAGCATGACCACCGCGTGTATACTGGTTGGCATGGCGCCCACCCCGGCCACCACCTCGACCCCCTCGAGCGGCATGGGCCGGCACGGCCGTGATTACCGGTCGCGGCTGTTGTGCGGGTTTCTCCCACAAGCGCTCTTCCTCGGGGGGGTACTCATACTGCTCGCAGCACTGCTCTAGGTTTCCCTCGGCGACCGCTTTGAACGCCCGGCGCAATTCCAAGTGGACGCCGCGGAAGGACGTGTCGTCGGCAGTGTTACCCAGGTTTCTGGACGTGTTGAACGGTTCCTCCACGCATAGCCGGTTGTTTTGCAGTAAATGCCAACCCTTTGCTTCCTTGGAGATCAGTTTCCCTTCTCGGACAGACAAGACGTATTTCTCGTAGTCGAGTTCGTGGCTGTAATATCGGAAAAATTGGAAGAGCAGCTCGCCCAGCGTCTGATGGTTTTTATGTCCGTATCCTGCGAGACTGTCGAGGTCATCGTCGAAAGAGCAAACGAATCCTTCCGGAGAGAGTCGTTTTTCATGCGGACGGGCTTGAAGACTGGGTAAGATGGGGGGGTTTCGAGTTTGGAGGAAATTGATGATCAGGCAGATCCAGGTGTAAGAACTTAATGTGCCACCGAGTCCTGTGATCAACGGTCAGCGTCGCAGATCTCCCCCACCTCGGGCCATTGAACAGAGGTAAAACCCTACCAGCATCGCAGAGAACTCTCCGCTTGGTCCAATGCTTGATCACCATGGCAAGAGGGCGCACGCGCTCGTCGATTTCCACGTAGGTCCGCACCATCCGGGTGTTTTCCAACGCCAGGGTGTTGTTGACGTTCATATCGCAGGCCAAGCGGAGTTCGGGATCCCAAATCTTGACAATCGGTACTTTGGCATGAGACACACATACAACTCGCTCCATTCCATCTGTGGCAAAGCGTTTGTTAGTCGGGGAGGGTTCCAGGCGAGCGGCGAGGGTGGGCTGGGTGCCTTACGATTGGCGAGTACTTCCGCTAACAGACACACATGCTCAATCTCTTTAAAGGTGGTTGTTATACAAATATCGACTGCATCCACGTTAGCTTATGGGGCTCGCCCGCCCGCAAGAATGATTGACGACGCACCATCGGAGTCACTCGAACACAGTTTGTTCCCGGAGGAACCAAACACATGGACCTTGATATCATGGCCCGGCCACTCATCATTGAACAGTTTTTCCAACTTTCGGACGAGTTGGCGCCGGCGATCGTCGCTCTCGGCGGAGGGGAGCAGCCAGTCGTAAACCTCCAACATGTCGGCGGAGAGCTTTTTCTCCTCGTCGGGTTCGAGGCGCTCCTTGAGCCCCTCCTTCTCGTCCGGGAGCACATCGGTGCCCAGGGTATACGGCATTCGTCGCCGGAAGTAGGCCATGGCGGTCTCATACTTGCAATGGGTGAACGGTTTGCGGAAGGAGGGGGGAAGGTGCGTGGTCTCGGAGTGGGTGGATCG
>RHLO01000840.1:0-25608 GCA_003719415.1 Aspergillus olivimuriae
ACTCATGGGACCGGTGATTCTAATTGACCGCCGCAGCTACTTTGTGACTGAGCTTCTGGGCACCGATCTGCATCGCCTGCTCACTTCCCGGCCGTTGGAGAAACAATTCATCCAGTATTTCCTCTATCAAATCCTGGTGCGTGGCCATCACTTTGGTGTCCCTCCCGTGCGATGCTAATCGTGGGCATAGCGTGGGCTGAAATATGTCCACTCCGCTGGGGTCGTCCACCGTGATCTGAAACCCAGCAACATCCTGATCAACGAGAACTGTGACCTGAAGATTTGCGATTTCGGACTGGCCCGCATCCAGGACCCTCAAATGACCGGTTATGTTTCGACGAGATATTACCGAGCGCCCGAGATTATGCTCACGTGGCAGAAATATGATGTGGAGGTGGACATCTGGAGTGCCGCCTGCATCTTCGCCGAGATGCTGGAAGGAAAACCCTTGTTCCCCGGAAAGGATCATGTCAACCAGTTCTCCATCATCACCGAGCTTCTGGGAACGCCCCCAGATGATGTGATTCAAACGATTTGCAGCGAAAATGTGAGCCGCGCATTCCTGGGGACCTTCGGACCGGACATCCCACGACAAGAGCGAGCGACTAACAGAACCTTTTAGACCTTGCGTTTTGTTAAGTCTTTGCCCAAGCGGGAGCGACAACCGCTCGCCAACAAATTTAAGAACGCCGATCCGGATGGTATGTAACGAGTCCTCCACCTGCGCACGAGCTCCGCCGCCAATGTTCCCCGGGCCTTGACTGACGGACGGAATGGTTCTAGCGATTGACCTTCTGGAGCGCATGCTCGTGTTCGACCCGAAAAAGCGCATTCGGGCGACCGAAGCCCTGGCGCACGAATATCTCGCCCCCTACCATGACCCCAGCGACGAGCCCGAAGCTCAAGAAAAGTTCGATTGGTCCTTCAACGACGCCGACCTGCCGGTAGATACTTGGAAAATCATGATGTAGGTGTCCGCGGTTTAGACGCCTTGATCTGATATGCTGACTCGAGGTTCTCTCTTCCTCTCCAGGTACTCGGAGATCCTCGACTTCCACAACATCGACCAAGCCAACGAGGCAGGACAAATCCTCGTGGAGGGCACGGGGGAAGGCCAGTCGAATTTCGCATAGCGGATCAGAACGCGGACGGCGGCGGTAATGCAGCATGATAATGAGGTTTCTCTTCTTTTGTCGGAATGTAGACTGGCGAGGGGGGTGACATATTCTACGCCTTGTGTTCTGGGCCTATTTCACTACTTCTTCTTTCCCCTCTTTTCCCGAGGCGTACATATTATATTCGATTAGGTAACTCTGGGACGTTCTGGGCCGGACTCATATTGCATGATTAGAGTCGAATGGTGCGTGCAGTGGCAATCAGATGTACCCGATTTTCCTGTTCCCTTTGGTGCCTTGTGGATGGAGGTCTGTCGCACCGTCGGAAGCCGTCGATGGACATGTAGCCTGCGGTCCAGTACCTAAGTGAGGTAGTCTCCTAGGTACCTAGGTAGTACGGGTAGATAAAGTGCAGCGATACTTCCCTGCCCACCGAGAATCGCTGCTGATGGAAGTACTCCACCATGGCAGGGGTTGGCCCTACGAGGGGAGATCTCCGATGCGGTCACCGCCCGCCGACCAGCCAATCTAATCGGCGACCCTCGCTGTTTCCCCTGCCGGCCTGGTCTGCGCGCTCTCGCCCTCCAAACAACAATCCTTTCGGCTCTGTGTGTGAGTGTGCTGGAGGTGTTGCTTCTGGTCCTGTCGTTGCTTTTCGGCCTCTCGTCTTGATCACACAACGTTCCTTCACGTTGCCGTTCCCCTTTCCCCCAGCCTGGACCTCCGTCGGAAACCGCTTTCGAACCTGTCACTTTCCCCGCGGGCCACCCCCCAGTCTGTGAATGACGGACGGTTCCACACCATGTCTCATGTCCCAGGTCGTCAGGACCCCATTGTCATGGTAATTGATTTCCACCATGCAAGGTGAGTTGTCGTCCAACGAAGCGGAGGGGATGTCGTCGTGTGTCGAGGGGGTTTTCCTCCCCGCCACCAGTCATTATTATTCCCGCACCGCAAGCACAACAGCAAAAGACAACCACTAACAGCGACCTGTGTGGTTCAAACAGGGGCCCGGAAATCGAATTATGCTTTGCCAACGAGGGCACCGACCCTGCCACAGAGAACGACTGGTCCTTGCTGCCATTTATGGCTCTGTCCGATGGAGCGCACATGTACGATTGGGACCCTACCCACCTCCTCTTCCTCCCCGTCTTTCCCCTCTCTCCTGGATGTGGTGATATTGGACCCGGTTGACACGCGCGATGTCGTCGATTCAGGTCGACAGAAGAATTCTCCTACTTCACGTTACGGCGCAAGGAAACCGCCACGGAACCCGCGACGTCGCTTTTCGGGATCGCCTGCTCGAGACAACTTGACTCGAGCAGCCTTCTCTACCGCCCCTCGGACGTCACCCGATCAACAGTACAAAAGGCGGTCGTCGTGGTGACGGATAATCCCCAGAGTCTGGGACAGTTGCGGGAAAAGGTCTCCATCGTCACTTCGGCGTGGTTTGCCCAGCGGTAAGTCCAACGTGCTCCCTGGAAGTTCTATGGTCTGTGGACGATGAGATTTGCTGACAGAAATTGGATGAAAATAGGAATTTCTCTGATACGGACATCTTGAAGGTTGGCGTTGGCGTTGGTATCGAAGATCAGAAGAGGTGCTAATTCGTTGTGTAGAAATTCCGGGAGAGTCTGGTCATTAGTTTGGCCCAGAATGAAGGGTCAAAGGACCAGAATCTGGGTAAGACAGGCACAACCAATCGTTTCAACGTTGGGGCTGACTGTTTTCCAGGATTGTCTCTTCGTGAGATGATCCATGAATTCAAATATCAAACTCTCGTTTTGTTCAAAGCTCTCCTCTTGCAGCCCAAGGTATGCTCTCCCTCCCGCAGCGTCAAATCCATCGGTGGACAGATACTGATGGGGATCAGATGCTCTTTTTCGGCTCAAGATGCGAAAGACTTTGCATGATACAATTCTCCCTGGTCTCTTTGATACCCGGTCTCATGAATCATCTGGACGATTCTGCGGACCCAGCATTTGACAGCTATGCACAGACTGTCAAGAAGTCAACGTCGTTGAAGACCAGCGACAGGTCGTCTTGTAAGATGCTTTTCCGGCCTCAAATTACTTACACTCCGTGCTGACTTCTGTAGTACTTGCATACATGGGTCTGCCGCTGCAAGTATTTGGAAAGGTTTGTCTATCACCACATTCCAGCGTGGTTTCAATCTGACTGTCTCAGGGGAGCATGTTCGGGCCTTATACCCCACTACAGCAGCTGGATCTGCTAGCAGACTCAGGGACAAAATCCTACGTCGTCGGTTCGACAAACTCGCTTCTCCTGCAACAAAAAGATCGCTATAGCGACATTCTAATTAATGTAGGTAGATGCATAATCTCTATTCCTCCAGACTCACAGTACGCTAACATGACACGCTACAGCTCGACGAAGATACCATTAATATTCTCACCCCGTCTCTACGCAATGCTCTAACCCTTTCTGTTGCCGACCGCCGCTGGATCGATCTTCTATCTCAAATTATTAATGACACCTGGGACGAAGCGCATCCCCAGCAGCCGAAGACCCACGGGTACATGGGGTCCGAAGAATTCATCCGCCTCCAGTTCGAAGAGTATCTGCTTGCTCTCCTGGCTTGTATGCAGTATCATGAGGAGCTCACTTCGTTCACTGCTGGGGATCCAGGCCACCGGAGTCGGGCCCAACTAGAAGCATTCAATATCGAGGGCGACCCTGCGCTCGAGTTCAATTTTGAGTTCCTCAATCTGTGGAGAAACACCCCGAACTACGCCCTATTCAAGCGCCTGACCTCTGATGCACTTCTCTTCTCCATCGTCGAACCCCGTCACCCGTGCGCTGGTGGTATTACCATCGACGATATCCAACGCCGTCTCTCGCAACAAGTTGCCGACCTCCATTTGGATGAGCGCGTCCGCGAAGGCCGTGAGGCCCTCAATCGACACCTCAGCACCGGCCAGAAGAAGGTCAGCGCAGCATTTAACAGCTTCTGGGCCGATATTGAATCCATGCGGGAGGCGCAACGCAAACGGAATGAAGAAAAGACGGCCCAATCGCAACGATCATCCACGGAAAAGAGCCCATCTCCCCCCTTCACTCCAGTAGACGTGACGCCAGCCAACCCCCCCGCTGCTGGCTCCTGGTTTGCGCCCAAGAAAGCCCCCGATATGTCACAAGCACAAGCGTCCGTAAGCGCGGTGGGCCAGCGAGCAGGCTCATACATCAGCTCCTGGGGCACATGGGCCAGCGAGAAACGAAAGGAATGGCAGGAGAAGAAAACCTCGCCATCCCCAACCCCGTCCATCACGTCGCCATCCACACCGACCTTGGCCAGTATCTCTGAAGGAGCAGATGCCGATCGAGGTCGTCGAAAGTCTCTCCAAACCCGCCGAAGCGAAGACTCGGTCGCGCTGTCCCGCAGCGGAAGCCGAAGAAAGAGATGGAGTAACATCTTGTTGCGCCGGGAGAGCACCGAGTTTGGCTTGCCTCAGAGACGGGACGATGACGGTAACGACTCCGACACAGTGTACCCTCGTTCGCCGCTCTCGCAAGAAGCCCCCGTATTTGGAGATAACAAGGAACCTGAAATGGTCAAACCGGCATCTGTTGAGCCCACAAAGCATGAATCTACGGAGAAAGCAACTTCCACTGCGGGCCTGCCAAAGGAAGCAGAAAAACATGTATCCACAGAGAAACACAAACCTTCGTCCCCTCCTTCCACAGAACATGCCGAACAGACAGCTCAGCCGACACCCCAGCCATCCTCACAGCCCCAGAAGGATGAAGACAAGGAAAAACCATCTCCGGAACAGCATCAACAAGACAATACCCCAACCACCACGACGCACTGATGCATCAATGATTCTTTAATGCCTTGCCATCGCCTCTACCACCACAATCTGAACCGCCGATTATCTTTCATGGACAGAAATAATTCTTGAGATGTGTGCCCCTTAAAGCAATCTCAATCATACATATCCTCCCAGTCAGTACTTTGGTTCTTGTTGACTTGCATATGCATATATATATATCCATTTCTCCTTACATTTAACCGTTCTTTGTTTTCATCATCAGGCTGGATCACCAGGATAGATTGGGCTTCTTGATCCCCTCATTCCCTTTTGGTGAATTATTATGTCTGATTTCTCCTTCGAACCGTTGATATCCAGGAGGATACAGAGCTGGGCGTCTTGGTTTGCACTGGCCCTCTATCACTGTGCATTTTCGTATGGTTGGTGGGGATAGTTGTATGTAATTCCATACCTGCATCTGCACACATATCTTCAGATCTTCAATTTTTGTTTTAATACATTATTTGCCTCTATATATCCTTGTGTGGTTGTCCTACGCGTATGTACTTGATTTTCTAGGAGGGTCGATGGCCTACTCTTTCCATTTTAGTGGTCACCCTTCGCTGCTTTCTGCTCATTGAGTAGATCTGAGCACGCCCTGAGCACGCCCTGAGCAGCCTGAGACAATCACTAGGCACAGGATAAACAAGAGACCAAGTGCCCTAGGCAAGTAACCTCAATAAACTGCACCCCATCTAATAATCACCCCCTTGCCCGCTTCTCCACTCGCAGTCCACTCTTGCCCGACCATGCTCCCCTAAAGCCCAGCACTACCATCAGGTATAGGGAAATACTGTAGTTACCACTCTGCACCACTATAGTAAATACTTTGGTAGGTTCCCTCCGGCGACAGACTCCATAAATCCCAGAAATTCATAAAAGAAACTTATCCTATCTTCGTGCTAGACGTGAGTCCGCTCATTAGGCTGAAGGGCGCCCAATGGCGCCCACAGCTTTCAGAGGGTTATATTAAACGATGCATGGAAGGATTCCATGTCAATAATGTGGTAGGATTAGGTCCTCCAAAAGGCAACAGACAAAGAGGAACCTGTTACTATGCGTCCGGGTCGGAAAGGAACACGCATTGTACTATGTATGTAATCCATTGGTCTCGGCGTCACGTGACAGTCCCGGCGACTTTGTTTTCTGAATCTCTTCATGTGACCTGGGAGTATTAATTAAAGCGGCTTCAAAGTTGAAAAAATATATCGAATGATTTCTCTCCTGGTCATATCTCAGAGTATCCAGCACCAAGAACCTTACTATTGTCATTTGGTCGATCAAATGCTATTCGATTGTTTGGGCTCTTTACAGTCTTCTTCTCTATATTCCCTATATCTTGGCCCTGCCCGAGTCCTGGCAATATGGCTCCTCTCCAGAACGGTTTCCTGTTGATTGTGACTCTCTGGCGTGTCTACTGGGTGCTCGGCGGTTCTCCAAGTTCCGTGCGTAGACAAGAACCCCGTTTTGTATCCCAGAAATTATGTCATTCTGACATTGTGCGTAGCTTCCCGGGGCATTGTTGATCCTCACTCTCAGTAGAATCTCACCCACCCTCATTATCTCTCCCCTCAATGCTCGCTCAATATGGCTCAACCGCGTTTGCGCATGTCGGACCTTTTCCCCGACCCAAACGAAGACAGATCCCCGGTGGCCCTGGACGAAGCCACCCGGGCTCTGTACCGCCGGGCGATTGACAGCCCATCGTCCTTGACCGACGAAGAGCGGAGAACGATCGCTCGCCGTCCCCCAGCCCCCGAGGAAGACGAGCAATGTCAGCAAGCCTGCGGTTTCACGTTCTCCGAACTCGTCCGCAAAGCCATCGACCAGCGCGATGCCCTCTCGTATCGCGAGGCGGTCTTTCTCGTGGAACGGTCTGTCCCGGGCGACGCGGGCCGATGGCTGCGCTACCTGCATAGTCTGAGTGAAGCCGATCAGAATCTCCTACATGCAGCGATTGACGTGGCGTGGACGGAGGACATGCGCGAAGCTCGCGCTAATGCGCATGCAGTGCAGAAACGAGCCCTGCAGGCGAGCTCGGCCGCGGCACGGTATCTGAATGATGATGACATAAGGCATGTGCGGCTGGCTATGATGCTCCCGTGGCAGGAGCAGGTGGTCTTGGATACGGAGAGCGAGGTGTGTGGATTAGTGGGTTTCTATACGGACCAGGAGGAGTGGCCGGCCTTCCAGAAGCAGATTGAGACGGCTCTTTATCACGGGTTGCATTATCGGCCGGAAACGATTAAGGACGAGGCGCTTGCCAAGTTCACTATGCATTGGATTCCTATCGACGAGTCATCCGATCGGGATCTGCGAGACGTCTTCGCCGCAAAGAAGAATCTGGGTGGATTTCCGCGGGGTCTGCGGACCGACTCGTTCTTGTTCGTCGATCAGGAGGCACTGCAGTCCCGGGACTCGACGAGACCGTTTGTCTGGCTGTGGGAGCCGAAAGGGCCCAGCACCGCTGGAGAGAACGACGATAATGAGCTAGGTCCCCTGAAAATTGACATTAAGCATATTGCCCCGACGCTCTTCGCCCGTCTCACTCAACGGGACTTCGCGACGGAGGAGGCGAGACGGCAACCGTATCGATTGGACTCCACGCTCAAGACCCTTCACCGCGTTACCTGGAAGCATCCTACGACCCGGGGAAGAGATGGGATTTGGCCGCCTCCCGCGCGATTTATGTAGATGTGTATGGATTCCGTACTGTGAGATCTACCTAATACACCCGAGCATATCCACGAGCTTATTGTATTACTTTCCAATGCAGACATAATAATTCGGCCACAGTCCACTGCAGTCATTTCCCATCGCTGGATTATACGCGTAGAACTGATCTAGGGGGATCCCATGACTCGTCGCAATATTATAACATCTGTCGCCAGACTGGACTAGATAGAAGCTCTGACAACCCGCTGTCATACCAGCCTGGGTCGGCGTGGGTGTACCAACCCGGAGCGGAGGTAGTTGTCACTGTCGTTGTCACGCCAGGTCCTGACCGTCCCACGCAAATATAGTAGTCCGGCCATAATCCGGAGCAGTCCCCATTTAGAGCCGGATTCCAGGAATACAGATCCGAAAGGGAAATGCTCTCCGCTGAGGCAATATCGGCGCACCCGTCATCTCTTTGCACCAGGTAGAACCGGTTGCAGTGACTCGCCATTCCGCTCTGGGTTGGCGTTGGAGTGGTGCTTCCTCCAGTTGACCTGGTTGTTGGCGTTGCCCCGGAAAGTAGTCCGACGCAGACATAATAGTCCGGATAGAGGCCGGAGCAGTCTCCATTGAGGGCTGGATTCCAGGAGTAGAAATCGGAAAGTGAGATACTATTTGCTGCAGCGATGTCGTAACAGCCGGCATTAGGGCTTACGAGTTCGAATTTTCCGCAGTTCGAGGCCATTCCGGACTGTTGGAGTCAGCTATGAACCCATGATAAAGTAAGAGCTAGGGCTACCTGGATTGGCAGTGGGGTTGCTTGGCCGTTTGCCCCGGTGCTAGTGGCCTCCTGGGTCGTTGCGGACGTTTGGGATGTGATGGAAATGGTGGGCGTAGCAGAGGGCACCGTCAATTGGACACAGTGCTGATCCCCGGGTTGGAGTTGACAATTGCCCGGCTTTGCAGCATTATAACTTAACGTGGGGTTCCAGGCGACAAAGTCCAAGACATCCACTGGCGTTTAGTTCGACATTCCCATCTATGGCCTAGGGAGGAGTCAATCCTTACCGTCATAGATTGTCGCAACCACGTAACACGTGTTAACCGTGGATGTATTCCGAAGAGGAGTGTAATACCGCGTATAGGTTGAGCAGTTACGCCATGTTCCCGGGGCTACCGGCAAAGGCGTAGGTTGCGTAGCTGTAGTAGTGTACGCTGGAAATGTCCAAGCAGTATCGGTCGTGACGGCACCGGTTGCCATGCAAGTCGACGGGACCGGAACGGTCAAACAGGGATTTACATTTCCACTTGGGTCTGTTAATGTTTCATGCTTTGAGCGAAAGAGAAGGGGTACGGAGAACATACCCATAGCCCGGATATGTTGTAATGTCGCCCACTGCCTCAACACAGTAGGAATACCCTTTGAACAGGTTGGTACAGTTTGGATTGTTGATTTCAGGGTTCTGTTGCAGTCAGCTGGTTAGTATGCGGTCGAGACGGTATGTATGAGCTTACCAGAAAGAAAAAGTCCGTTAGACTAATCCCCATCATCACTGTCACCGAACTGCAGGTATCCCCTGAGACGACTTCATAATATATTTGGCACATCTTGTATTGGTCCCGGCCACCACATTAGAAGGTATTGACCTGAGGAGAGCATAAAAGGTCAGCTACTACAGCCACATCAAGACGAACGAGCGAAGGACATACGTGGGTATTTCAGTGGTCGAGACAGCCGTACTAGTGAAAAAGGAACCTCCAGCGGTCCCAGGTGCGCTATCCTATCATGAGCATGAAGAAATCATACGCCATCGTGGTGGATCAAACCTGACACAAAGTTGGGTTCCAACGAGAGCTTCGAAGTTGCTACAATCCCGATTGATATCAGGGTTCCATGATATCAATTGCGTCACCGTGAAACTGCCATCATAGGCCTGTGTGATACCATAGCATGTCTCATTGTTCTGGAGGGTATGGACTTTGCACGTTGAAGGAACACACAGCGAGGTACCTGCCTCGGGCAAGTTGGAACAGTCGGCGGACAGCCCATTCTGGTATCGGAGCATAGCCGCCGAGACCCTCAGCTTTTGACTAATTCTGGAACAGGTGTCGCCATCCTGGATTGTATAAGTGGAGGCGCAGCTTTCTGATGGGCCAGCTGACGATGACGTCCTCGTTGCGGTGGTCGAAACGGTGTACGGAGGCGGGGACGTGATGGGATAATCGGAGGCACCGCAACCTCAGCGAGTTAGTGTCAAATCGAGAACAGTTTCTGGGACTCACCTACGAGGATGTCAAAGATCGAAAGTAGCTGGCAAACTCGTCGTCATATGCAAAGGAGGAGCCGAGCTCGACCTGGAACGTATGCAGCATGCAATCAGAGCAGGATTGCTCGGCCGTTGGTCCGTTTTGAGACCATTGGTCAATTAATGGTGCACAGAAGTCTTTTGTAGATGCATCCCTGATACAAGTGTAGTCATAGGTAAATAGAAGAAGATCAGCGTTATAAGTTGCAGGCACGAGTTGACCATCTAAAAGGAAAAAGACCATCAAATGCAACGGATCCAAGAGTGGAATTGCACTGGACGGTCTGATTGTAGGTGGCTCTGAAGGATTGGTTAACAGGTCTTAGTCTACAAAACATCATTTTAACTTACTGGCATGCTGCCGAAAGAGAGTCCGGATACCCCAAACTCAAAGCAGAGCCATCACTCTCCGCAAAAAAGACCTGTGCTTGGGCGGAGAGGACAAGAAAGAGTAAAGTCAGATCGATTGCCATTGTGTTGGAAGCTTGCTGTGGCGAAGCTGGGCATTCCAGAGTCCGGATTTGGTCCCCTCTGGACGGACGGGATATACTTCATATCCCCAATTCGCTTTAAACAACTATCACGGCAATCTTCTCACATTGTCCTGTCCCATTGGGAACCCCGCATGGCTATCTTTCACGCTTATTAGCCCCGACTGGGATCAATACTTAGCGCGGACACTTATGCACGCTATCCCCTGATGAGACCGGTTTTTCGATTGCATATCAAGCTCTGGGCGTCGAATCCAGCCATTGAGCATCACCGGCGGAATGATATTTATCGCTTGACGTATTTTGATGTAAGTGAGAGCACATCTGTAGTATGTAGCGGTAGAGCTTGGTAATAACTTGACAGGAAGGAGTCATGTCATACTTAGGGTTCATGGTAGCCCCTATGCTATGCTCAAGATATCAAATACACTTTGTATGTACAGCTGAGCGGACGGGAAGCCCTGTTTTCCACTTCCTATGGTCGTATGTACTGGGAACGAGTACTATTTCATTCCATAGAGGTGTCTTTGGGAATTTCTTAATCATCTTTTCATTTCCCTTCTCTCCCTAGGAAAGCTCTAAAGCCTTTGCTCGTGCCACTCAAACCGAGGCTTCCTATCTACCACATCGGTCACGATGTGCTATTGCCAACTCGTTGATGGCCTTGGTTGGAATTACTCGTGCGATGGAGACAGTCAGCCTGGCCTTAGTGACTCTATGTTGGACCCGCCTAACAGGCCAATCATCTTCTAGAGCTCACGTGACCCGCAACCGGGGCTGATCACCTACATAGTACACCCAAGGTTCCTTTCTCAGTTGTTTAGATAGTCATCCAATGTCAGTTGCGTCTACAGAGACCCACCAATCCATCACTCTACCTAGAATCTCACCGATCGGCATCTGTCACCGGAATCGGTGTGCGTCGTTACATGTGGCAGCTCTCTAACCCTCAGGAGTCGTAATCTGCGAGCTCTACAGTAGACCCTGTCGTCGGTGTATAATGGTTTTCAAATATCCACCACAAGATATGTGTTGGGTTCCACAATCTACTCCGTATTATAGAGTCGAACTATTATGGGTTCTATAGGCCTTGTACGAACCAGTAGCTGGAGCTCGGCAGGACCTCGCATATAAGGGCCCCGAGGAAGCCTAGCCGTACAGGCTATGGGTACTCTGCCACTACACACCGTCTTCTTCTCTCATTTGTTGACAGTTGACATCCGACCGCTATTTGACTTCCCGTTCTTCAGCTATTCCTTCTTGTTTGTACGGCACGCTTAGATAGGAAGATCCATCTCTGTTCGTCCCATAACAGCCAGAGCCATTATCAAAAGCCACGATTGTGCCTGGTAGATTTCGCCACCTGGAAGTCTTGGAACGCTCCATCATAATTATGGTTGCGTCAGATAAAGCACGCAAATTTAAAGAGATGGGCATTGTAGAGACGGTCAATTCGGCATCGTCATGGTACAGAATATTGAGGTATGAGCAGCTCAGTGCGCACGTGACTGATGACTGATCCCGTCTTGAGTAGGACCTGAGGGCTCACTGAGCCTTGACCGGTGATGAGAAAGACTCAGTGAGGGACCCGTACCACGTCAATACAACATAAGGAAAAGAAAGGTAACGATAGGCTATCATTTCTGTGTCATATCCCACGCTACGAAAACCAGTACACAAAGGCCATCCGGCATTCCCGCCCCCGAGGCAATGAATTGAAATCATCCTAGATCAAAGAAAGAAGGCAAGAACAGGACAGAAAAGGAAAAAAAAAAAAAAGCGCTAACAGGATATTGGAAAACGAAGTGTATAGATTTCATGCGATGTAAGCGATTTCATCCCCATCCAACCGCTCTATATAGTCCTTCTCCATTAAAGCCTCAATATTCTTTTTGATGTCGGGCACCTTGGGCGGGAATCGAGATTTGACCTGCTGAATCACTTCCTGGACAAGCTGGACATGCTTCATCTTCTTGCGCGATTTCATGATGCGGACAATGGCCGACTGGTTCCCCGTTAGTGATATGAATGACTGTGAGGAGAACGGTCGACTTTTTGTCTAGACGACTTACCTGGAGCAGCAGCTTGCGGTCTTCCTCTATCGTCTTGTGGGTGTCATCTGATTCAACCTTCTGTTCAGATTTGATCTGGATATTCAGGTTGACCTTGATTTTCTTGTTCTTGAAATTGTAGTTCAAAGAGAACGACGTCCCCGGACCGGGCTTAGATCCTTCAGGACTGATGGTCAGCACTCTGGCTTTCAGAAGAACACCCAGGTTGGGCTCGAGAATTTCTGGAGAAAGAGCAGTGGCTTTTTGAATATCCGAGTATTCAACGGTGTCGGCCTCGTTGAACAGAAGCAAGATGCCCATCTGGAATGTCGAAACTTGGAATGTATATGGCACTTTCGTGTTCTTAATATAGTTTGTTTTGATCTCACCCTTGCACAGCTGCCAGAGCCAGGTCAGTTTCCGACCGCTATGCTTGTCAAAGTAGAAGGTTTGGAACCGCTCAGAGGTCTTGACAATCTCTGGAGGTGCAAGGAAGTCGGTCGAAGGAGCCTGGAGAGGCCAGAATCCTGTTCCGAGAATTTGGAAATGAGTATCTACTAGCTTCTTGCGATCATCATCGTCTAGAGCTTTGTCTTGCCAATCCTTGTAACTGGCGTTGAGATCCTTGGAAATCTGGATATCCTGGAACATGCGCTGCAGCTTGTTCGTGTATTCGAAACCACAAGCTTCCTTGAGCTTGCTGATCATGCTCGTCTCGGCATCATCAGATACCGAACTGACATGTACCAGTCGCTTCGCGAGCATCTTGGAATAGAACTTTTGGAAAACATCCTTGTCTTCAATGTATTTAAAAACGGTCATGATCTGCACCAGCATCTCTTCCAATTCGGACTCTTCCGCGGCTTTAGAGCCCTTTTTAAGAAGGGAGTCCGTATACTTGGCAAGGAGTTCTGGCGATTTTGTGGAGCTAGAAGCGCAGATCTTATTCCGGTTGACGAACTCGCGGCAAGCGTTATCCAAAGACCGGACAAACTCGGATTCGCCATTAAAGGCTTCGTTGACCAAGCTCTGGTAGCGGGTATGCACCTGCAACAACGCGTCCACGTACATCTTTGGCTCGAAAGACTCACCCTCAGACGCCACCTTCTCCACGGCGTACAGACCAGCCTTCCGGACGTGAGTCTCGAACTTTGCTCGCAAGGGGTCCAGCCCATCTTTAATACGAGACAAAAGCGAATACATTCGGGCAAGGTCGTCTTGGCGTTCGTTGTCCAGAAGAACCTGGAACTCGTCTCTAAGAAGTTCCGAGTGGGCAGTAACAAGAACATCCAAACACGTATCAGTTAGATGCTTAGCGATATCGGGATGCAGGTACAGGCCAACCCGGGCCTTTTCTTCATCAAGACGAGCTTCTGCCTTCTTCATGTACTCAACCACGCTGTTCTCTGCCACAAACCGCCGGGATTCGTTCTCGTAGTAAACTCTAGTCGCGGCGATGAAGGGCTTTTCGAAGTAGAAGCGATAGACTTCAAGGGTAGACTTGGTGCTGTCACTCTCGTCCAGACCGAGGGAGACGAAGGAATCCACAATACTCTTGATCTGTGACTGTTCGATCGTCTCACCGTTCCGCTGCTTCTCGACAAGGTTCAGGACAGCGTCCATGACCTTGCTGTGAACCTTCATGAAAAAGTCATCCTTCCATTTGACCAGGTGCAAAGTGTACACGTCGTAGACATTCTTCTTGCCCTCATCGATCTCGCGTTTGACCCAGTGACGATTCAGATATCGGAAAAGGTGGTTGATGTATTTGGCGGCAGTCGTATAACGGGACCATTCGCGGATATAGAATCCTAGAAGCGCCTCATCTAGATGGCCCTGGGATTCGTTGTGCACAGCATCAAGATGACGCGAAAGGTACTCTCCGAGTAACTTGTACAGTTCCTCGCCCAGCAGATGTGCTTTCAGCTGCGTCAGCATGGCTGGCGACCAGAGATGTCGGAAGAGAGAAGGAAAGACATACCTCCACGATGAGCTTGTAGTCCCTGGCCATTACCAACAGCTTTCTGGGATGTGCAAAAATTGTGGACCGCCCTTGTAGAAGGTTAGGTGGGACCGGGATAGGAAACGTGAGATGGCGTCACGGGGGCATGACGTACGTGTAAAGGGCCATGTACTATGCAACGACCATGTTAGCATCGACGGCAAGAGCAATCAACGCGTGAGGGAGATCTTGGGGACCATACAGTCTTCATATCCACACCTTCCTCCAGCTTCAGCATGACGCTGTCGATACCTTTCTCCAAGAAGGACCATCTGCGGTGATTGGCCGTGTCAGCGAGGCTCGTCAAAGTATGGGGACGAGTTTACATGTCCCAGAAGTGAGAAGGCTCACGTTTCTTCAAGGTCATCCTTGTGTGGCGGTTGCGGGATCAAAGGCATGCTGAGGAGTGAGTAGGCGGCTAGAGGATCAGTCGTGTTAGCCTTGCGAGGCAGACCAGGGAGCGTTGGATGGAGACGCAAAGGAGAGAAGAAGGGCGGGGGGAAATGAGAATAGAGTCGTAGTGTCGGTAGGATAGTGGCAAGCAGACATAAGCTCACCTGGATTGTGGGAGAGGGGGAATTAAGAAGCACGCGGGTGGTTCAGCTGCAGGCAGTAATAAGGTCGATACAGGAGGAAAGCCTAGCTACGAAGGCGCGCGACTGAGGGCAACCGAGAAGGCCGGTGGGAAAAGGGTGGGGACGTGAACCCAGGAATAGCGGAGACCCCAAGCAGGAACTGGAGAGACACGCGACAAAGAGTGCCTGCAGAAGGGAAGAGAAGGGGAGAGAGGTGAGGATGAAGTGGAGAGTCGATGGATGGAAGAAAAGGCGTGGCGTTGTTGGGCGGGAGTCAGAGGGGAGGGCCTCTTTGTGGCAGGCGGTCAGCCCCTCCGCCGTTGGCGTCTGGCGATGTGATACATCACCGATCTATGGAATGCAATCGGCCTGATGCCTTGCAAAGAAGGGGATCGTGGATTACGGAGGATGCCGTACTTGAATTGCACCCGATTGCGCATAGACTGCGCTCTCGCTTTTCGCACAATTGTCCTGGTCCCGGCCTTGACCTCTCTTCAATCAAGACCCTGACCGCGGCCCGATTTCAGACCATGCATGCAACCGGTGATTTCACACCGAATTCAGAGCCCAGGCCGATCAGGACAAGAGAACTACATGCTTTCAATTGAATCTCTTTAACGAAAAACCTATTTTCAACCCCATCGAATGTGACACCGTAACAGTGCGGCTCTGCTGTGTGCATTTGTACATAAGCTCGTGCGTCGATGGTCTATCGCTCGCGTGACGTCATTGTCGTGGCTATCTATATCAACCCCGTATATCTGGAGGCGAGTTTGAATCGTTACAACCAGCGATCATTTTCAACCACCCCAGAGGATACCCGAATGTTTTGAGCTCTACCAGTCATCGTGACCAGAAGCAATGCGGCTTGTCCCCGTCCAAGACGTCAAAGTCACGTCGCATCAAATCCCCCACTGGGATCGGATCCCCAATACCTCCATCCAGTCCAAGCCACTCATGATATATCACAAGGCATTTGATGCATCACCAAGCGAACTCAAAGCGCACCTCGAGGACGTCGGCGAAGTTACCCCGCAGTGGGTCTACACCATGTACAGTCAAACCCATTTCCACAGCACCACTCACGAAGTCCTCGGCGTCGTTTCTGGTCGAGCTCGGCTTTGCTTCGGAGGCGAGCAGAACCCCGATCGATTGGAGGCAACGGTTGCAAAAGGTGACTTGATTGTGGTTCCGGCCGGGGTTGGTCATCGACTGATGGATGACCTCTCCCACCCCGAAAGTTTCAAAATGGTCGGCGCGTACCCGCCAAACACCGACTGGGATATGTGCTACGGGCAGCCGGGGGAAGAAGCAAAGGTGCGCGCAATCGAGACGCTAGATTGGTTTCACGGGGATCCCCTGTATGGGAACGATGGCCCTGTACTACAAGTCTGACTGGCAGAACCAATAATCAATCCGAATTTTTTGATCTCCATTTGTACAGTGATATGACATATGCACGGCCGTTGCGTTCTTAACACTCCGATCTTATACCCCAAAGGTGACTAGTCCGAACACCAGCAACAGGCAAGAGAAGTAAAACGAAATAGGGTAAAAAATAAAACAAGGAAACCAGAAGAAAAGAAAACAAAGACATTGAATAAAACTCCAGAAGTAGGTATCTTCCACCCGAATAAAGAAAACCAACCTGACACCTATGTTGAAGCAAGAACCCAATGAACAAGAAAGGGAAAAAAAAGGCAATAAACGATGAACAAGAGAGAGAGAGAGGGAGCGAATGAGAAGGAGACTAGCTGTAGTTAAGGAATGGAGAAAGGATGGGGTCCTTCATTTAGCGACACGTTCTACGAGTCTGTTTGAAATCGTCAGCATGTTTCACAGGATGCAAGGGCAAAGAGGGTTTCTTACCGGAGAACACTAATCGAAAATGTCGTCAGCCATGCCAACAGGGCGACCAAAAGAACGCAGGCCAGCGCTATTTGTCGGTCGCATATGGCGTCGTTCCGCGGAGAGACTTCCTGGTTGATCTCGCCCAATGTACATGCACCACTGACGGTGCTCAACGACTCAAACGCCAAACTGAGATTGGCGGAATCAAATACAATAAAGAAAATATCCAAGAGAATGAGACGGGCTTTGGCCGACGGGGATCGGAGGCCGAGAGGCTTGGCTGTATATTCATCCCATGTGATATAGATCAGGTACACCAACGCCACTGCATCAACAATGATCGCCATCAAGGCAGAGGGGCCCTGTGGGTGCACATACGATGCAGATAAATGTTGGATTGACCCACCCAACGCAAGCGCCGTCAGGGAAAACGACCACACCGTCAATCGGAAAATCAAGGGGACCATGGGACTCTTCAGGAGTTGAGTGTGGAAGCGTTTGATCCAAATCTGCCGGCGTTTCTTCATCCGCATTGGGTCTTCAGTGTCTTCTTGTTCCCATTCTTCCAGCTGCCCGCGCCAGGGTTGGGAGTAGTCGCCGTGATTTTCATTCAGCCATTCGGGAGTCACGAGCTTTTCCTCCACTGTCGGATCTCGGGGATATGCTATCGTTTTCGAGAAGTTTTTCCAACGGGATTCGCGACTCGCCGACTCTTCCTGGCCGTCATCCAAGCTTCCCCCCCTATTCAAGTATGCCGGGTTGGTCCTTGAGGTCGCATAGGGCGAGTGATTATGTTGCGCGACCACGGCTTCATCGGGATGGGGAGGCAATAACTGAGATGTGACAGAGGATTCCGGTTCGTCCTCTGGGAGTTGGACCGATCGGATCCAGGCTGTATTCAAGAGATCGTCAGCAATCTCGTTTGGATGTGGAAAGACCGGGTGCAACTGGGTTAGTCACATACCTGGTAGGGTTCGTAGTCTTTTCCCCGTCAAACCATGATACGACTCGCCATGCTCATCCACTATTGAATCATCTGGGGTGTGCGTATGGGAGGTGGATGGTTCAAGGGTGCCGTTGCGAAGGGGCTCTAAGGAGCGGGCGTCATTGTTGGTGCCGTTGTGAGAGTGTGTCGAGGCCCCGTCTGCGATGGACCGTTTTTCGGATAATCGGTCGTCTAGCACCAGTCGAGAGTCTGGAGGATACAGGCGAGAATCGCGCACATCCTGTGCCATTGCCCTTCACTTCAATGCTTTGATGTGGCAGAGTTGGGCCGAGTTATCGGGAGTCGGGGGAAGAGGGCAACGGGTCTCGTCTGCATCGCCTCACAGCCCTCCCACGTCTCGTCAAATAAAAAAACCGACAACGTAAGTAATCTAGGCAGGGTGAAAGAAAATTGCTGAAACGAGTGAGATCGAGGGATGAGGCAGTGCAATGACTGGACCTTCAACTGGACCACGCACGGTAAGGAGGGTTCTGGAGAAGGGAATGAGGGCGCAACCGGGCGCTGGGGGAGGTTGGACGGCCCAGCAAGATAGTCAAGTAATCTGCCCAGACTGCTGGTAATTTACCTCCGTCCAGGGTTACGATACGCCCGGTGCGGAATGACGTCTTCCCCCCAACCCGTTGCTCTCCGAATTTGTCTTCACAAACAATAGCTTCGGTTTGGCCGGTGGCGCATCTTCGACAGGTATCAGCCTGAACCCACCGTCATACTCACTCCATTGCGAGACAGACCGGATACCTAGACCCAGCACAAAGAAGGCATGCGACTTTTACGACCTCCCTTTCTCCGGTTGTGTTCTCTAGTGGATCGATAGTTACTCTGTCCCTGGCTGCCTGTCATCCCTCCCGCCTCGCTGGTCTCCGGGCGAACCGTGGAAGCGATTACAATCAAGCAAAACAGAGATATCACCGAGAAAGCAGCGGTTGTCCGTCGCTATGCGTCTCTTCATCATCCCAATCTCAACGCGACGGGCTCTGATCTACTCGCGACCGCTCCGCAAGGATCTTCCCAAGGAGCTGTCCATGACCGATAAAATCACCAATAAAGCCGCTGAAACCTGGGCGAAATGGGAGGAAGCCGATAAAGGATGGAAGATGCATCTGGTCTCGTGGGGAAATCGCGTCCAACAGCGAATCCCTTACCAAGAATGGGGCCTTAAAAGCATCCCTTCTCTCAACGCCCAACGACGCTTGGAGGAATCTTACGGGTCGAAGAAGATCGATGTGCTGTTTCCCGGCAATGCGATCAAGGCTGAGAAGGTTGAATCGATTCTCTGGACCATTGCGACGGAGCGACAAGACCTCCATCGGAAGAAGATGTGGTGGAGTTTCATCGCGGCGCCTTTCACAGCCCCAATTGCGCTGCTGCCTGTGTATGTAGCTATCTGCGCTTGGGAAGATGCCAAAGGCTCGAATTTGTCAGCTGGCTAACAGTGCATTGTGTCATGATTCTAGCATCCCGAATATCCCTTTCTTCTATCTTGTATACCGGGGTTGGTCGCATTGGCGGGGTATGTCTCCCTTCCATGGCCCCTTGGACTGCTGTTGGTCGCTGATACAAAAAATTCTAGCTCTGAATGGCTCCAGACACCTGGAATATCTGGTCAAAAACAATCTCCTGAATCCGATCTCCTTCCCGGGGCTAGAACAATTGTATGCTAAGCGAGTCTCCCGCACGTTGGACAATATCGAGGCAGAGAAACCTGTCTCCAGTATGGTGGAGGATGTGGAGAAGAGTGACGACAAGGTCTTGCTTCGAATGAAGGATGCGAAGAAACTGGCATCGATACTCGAAGCCCCGGAGCTTGCCTTGGAAGCAGAGCGCGCGATCATTCAAGTGGAAGAGCTGCTGCGCACCCCGCAGGAGAAGGAGGAATCCAGCAAGGATGCTTGACATATGCCGTTGAGAAACGGCTGAGTCTTTCAGTGTATTACTATATTGTGATTGGTAGTAGATAGCATATGCGGGGATCCAAAACATAGACTTATCATGCACGAGTAAGGCACCGATCGCATTCCATATCACATTGGGAGGTGAGCATCCCAATCCAAAGGCAGAAGCACAGGTCCCTATGCAGTTGTACCTCCGGAGTACAGAGTACACAGTACGTACAGGGGAACCCCGGATTTAACTTGATCCGGAGCCCCCCCGGAGAGCCTTTGCGGGACGCCCCAAACGGGTAACTCGACCACCGGACTGGAGGTACTCTCCATCAATTGCTCTCTCCAACAGCTGTTTGCTCTATTCTACGGCGATCGTCCGATTGTTCCTGTCTCCCCAACACTCGTTCACCATGTCAAGTAAGAAAATTGAGCAATGGGAAATTGAGCGGTACTGGGAGATCTTCGCCTCGCTATCAAACGGCCAGCCCCGTCTGAACAACTCCCAAGCGGCCTCGGTGCTGAGGAATAGTCGGCTTCGCGATGAGCAACTGGAGAAGGTCTGGGATTTGTCCGACGTCGACGGCGATGGCGAGCTAGACTTTGAAGAGTTCTGCGTGGCCATGCGTTTAGTCTTCGACTTGGTCAACGGGGTATGTCGTCGCACCTCCCTATTATCCCTCCAAGCGCCCAGCATCCTTTGGTGCCTAACGCCTGGTGATAACCTTCATTCACGCCCGCGCCCATATGATACTACCTCTTCTTTTCTATGTACAACGTACTGACAGCTCATGCCTTCCCAAGGAGCTACAAGAAGTCCCGCCCAACCTGCCCGATTGGCTCGTCCCTGAATCCAAATCCCACCTCGTCCACGCCACACGTGCGTTGAGTGGTCGGCCAGAACAATTCGAACGGATAGAGGATGAAGATGAGACTCCTGGTCTAAAAGATGGCTTCGATTGGTACATGAACCCCTCCGACAAATCTAAATACGAAGACATCTACTCCGCCAACAAGAACCAGCGTGGGGAAATTGCCTGTAAGTATATACCAACACCAATGAAACGTGCCGTGTAACGACCACGCAACATGGAACTGACGGGGCGTCCTACTCTCTCTCTCCTATCTAGTTGGATCGCTGCAACCCCTCTACGACTCCCTCGATGTCCCCGATACGGATGTCCGGTCGGCCTGGAACTTGGTGAACCCCTCCGCCTCCCCCGAAATCAACAAAGACGCAACCCTTGCATTCCTGCACATCTTGAACTACCGCCACGAGGGGTTCCGCATCCCCCGCACGATCCCCGCGTCGCTTCGGGCCTCCTTCGAAAATAACAAGATCGACTACCAGGTCGACAATGCGCGCCCAGCCCAGAGATGGGGCGCTAACGGCGACACTGAAACCCTCACCGGTCGGAAAACCAAGTTCGGCGACACGTACCTGAGCCGACTGGGTGTGAGCGGCAAGACCTCGTATACGGCGAAGGGAACGGACTTTAACAACACCATCCAGGATGAAGAATGGGAGAAGGTACGGCTGCGGCGGGAGCTCGCAGAGATGGAGTCTAAGTTGGATTCCGCGAAGAAGGCCTCGGACACGCGACGGGACCAGCCGAGAAATGATGGCAGGCCGAGCTGGGTTCTGATCAAAAAAGAGGCCAGTCAACTGCTGGACTATAAAGAACGTGAGCTCCGGGAGCTACGAGAAGGCACAGGAAGGTCCAAGGACGGTCAGGAATTAGAGCGCCTCAGAGATGACATCAAGACCGTCGGCGAACAAGTCGATGGGTTGAAGAGCCACCTCGCACGCCGAAACGAATACCTTCATGATTTGCGGAGACAGATTGAAGAGGAGAAGCTGTCCCGTTAGGGACATACATCAGCTTGGTCTGAACTTTGGATTACCTCCCTCTGAGTACTTTTGTTTTCTGGTCTTGCATATGTTACTATGGCGGTTTGTTTATCATACTTTCCCTTGTCAATGTACAGCCATTTCTTGGCGAGGAGCTTCAGGCGCTTGAATGGATGCTTTTTATTACTACCCCTTTCTTTCTCTCTCTCTGTTCTCACGCTTCCTTTTGAGACTGCCCGATTTCATTGATTAAAGGTTATTCTTCAGCTCGCTAGTCCATAATCTAGCCCAGACCATCTATCTAATGTACAGTAAATAGCTTGTCAAATGCACCGAACATGTGCCTCAAAACGCCAGAGATGACCGTGTACGAAGGCTCAACAGAAAATCTCCTCTGGAGCAGGTGATCGGTACACCTTTGACTCCAATAACAACCCGAACACCGAAAAAACATCTGATAATCGCTGCTGCGGCAAGACTTGCACTGCCCAATCATTTGCCAGCGAGAGCCATGAGACCGTCACCGTCGCGCTTAGTTTCCACCGTCTTGAACATATGCTCATTTTGATCCAGACCCTTCTCAGCCCGAGTGTATGCCTCCTCGCTGCGGTCCGTCAAGATATCGAGATCCTGCTGCGAAAGGAGAGAGTCAGGATCGGTTCCGGCTTCAAAGCGTTCAAATTCATCTTCCCCGAGCGCTTTCCTCAGATCGTCCACATCGCTCCCATTGAATGCAGAGCCGGACTCGAGAAGACTCTTGAATTTGCCCTTTTGGATGACCAGTCGTTCAAGACGGCGTTTGGAATCTGCTTTCTCGAGCAGTGTTTGCTCCACGGTGCCCTTTGTCGCTAGACGGTATACGATGACCGGCTTGGTTTGGCCGATCCGGTGAGCACGGTCTTGGGCCTGGAGATCCTGCTGGGGGTTCCAGTCGGAGTCGAATAGGATGACCGTGTCCGCGGCCATGAGATTGATGCCCTGGCCTCCGGCGCGTGTGCTCAGGAGGAAGAGCTTGAACTGGGGTTTTGTGTTGAACGCCTGGATCTGCTCCCGTCGCTCGCTCTGGCTGATAGCTCCGTCGATTCGGCAACAGTTCCAGGCGTGGAGCTGAGTGGCCCAGTCCTGAAGGATGTCCAGCTGGGTCTTGAACTGGGAGAAGATGAGGATCTTGTGGCCCTTCTTCAAGAGACAGGTCACCAGACGGTCCAAGAGAAGCATCTTTCCTGAGGCTGTGATGAGGGATTTGTCGATCGCCTGGGAATCTTCAGTCCACGGCCAGTAGAAGTTATGCGGAGAGTTGCATGCGAGTCGAGCTTGCATCACCGGGTTCTGCATTTTCTTCTGGGCGATTTCCTTCTCTGTTGAGAGTGACAGTTAGGTGGGGGTCTGGATTTGCTAGTCGCAAGAATGGCTTACTGGCAAGTTTGATGGTTTTGGCTCTCTCAATCTCCTCTTGGTCGGTTTCGCTGCGACCATCGTCGCCTTCAGCGACGTTCAGGTCTTCATCGAACCCTTGTTCGATCTTTCGCAATCTCGTGTTGAATTCCCGGTCGCTGATTTCCTTGTAGCTCTGCGGGCCCCTACGTCGGCGGGTCGAACTGGCTGTGCTCATAGGAGTAGAGTCACGGCTAGTTTTCAGGCTCTTGATCGGCGTGGACGATCGACTGCTGTTGGCACTGCGTTTCAAGCTTCCCGAGCGAGACAGAACCTCATTCTTGGCCGTGAGACGCTCTCTGGCCTTCTCCTCCAAATACTGGCGACCCGTCCCGTTCAATATTTCGCGATAGAGCTCCTTCTGCTCCGTGGTTAACGGGGCATACAGGATGTATTCCCGCTTCTTGGGGAGGGAGGTCTCCACGTCAGTCTTGACCCGTCGCAGGAGGAATGGCTTGAGAATAGAATGCATGGTGGATACAAGAGTCCGTTTTCGGCGCTCCAAGATATCCGCCTGGCCGTTGTTTTCTAGCATGGACGAGAAGTCGAACCAGCTCTGGAAGCTATTGAGATCATTGAAAATCTCAGGAAGCAGGAAATGAAGAAGCGACCACAGCTCCGTAATGTTATTTTGGAGTGGCGTGCCCGTGATGAGGAGTCGATTGGCGGAGTTATAAGTGAGTAACTCTTTAATCAAGCGGCAATTCATGTTCTTTAGCCGATGTCCCTCATCCTGATGTCTCATTAGGACCTGTATCATTCTTGATCTTGGCGCTGGGGCACATACCACAATAATATAGCGCCACTGGTACTGCGCGAGGAACTTGCGATCATTCATACAGATCTCGTAGGACGTACAAACCACAGGGAAGTCCATATCCCTCTGGTTCTTCATGCTCATCATCTTCCTCCTGATGTCCGCGCGCTCATCTTTGGACCCATGGTAGAGGACTGTTTTGATGCTGGGTGTGAACCTGGCGAATTCGTCCACCCAGTTACTCACAGTACTAAGAGGCGCTGCAATAAGAAACGGGCCGGACACTTTCTTCTCTTTGAAGAATGCAATCAACGAGATAGCCTGCAAAGTCTTCCCAAGCCCCATCTCATCGGCGAGGATCCCACACAGACCATTCATCCATAAGGACTTCATCCACTCCAAGCCTTCCAGCTGATACTGTTTCATTGTGCAGCCGGTGACCAGCTCTGGCTGCTGGGTGGCAACCAGATTCTGCTCGCCCAGGACAGTAGGATTGGCCTCGTATTTGTCTGCGGCGTGTTCCAACGCTTCCTGGACGGTAGGGTTATCCTCCGTCACCTTCACGTCGGCCTTTTGAAAGTAGCTCGAAATGCTATTCGTCCCGTTTGCCGCCTTCGGCCGACCTCTCTTCGGTTTACTGGTCTCTTTATCAGTTGTAGTGGTATCCTTTGTCGACACCGGCTCACTCGCTGCTCCATGTCTCGCACTGGTACGGGTCTGTCGTTTTGCAGTAGCCCCCGAAGCGGGCTTCTTCGTCTCTGCCCCGCTGTCCTTCTGCTGCTGCTGCTGCTGCTTCGCAGCTTCCAGCTTGGCCTCTTCCTGCTGCTTCTTCATCTTGTCGGCCATGATAGCGACGAAAACCTAGATGAGCCGGCGATGTCAGTGACCCCGACTTGCCTCACTGTAGCGCCTCACTGTAGCTCCTCACGTTCGGCTACCGAAACCAATCCATACGTACTTCGCTAGTATTGAGGAGATGCATGAGTGCTTTGGCCTTCACATCCATCTCTTCAGGATCCTCAACATTCTCCATCTTGGCTGCATTGTCGTCTGCCTTGGTATCCGGCATTTCAGCGGAATCGGTCATCGGCGAGGACGGCTGCGTGGAGGGCTGTCGCAGGGCATTGTCACCCTGGGAATCGGTGGGGGTGATTGGAGTTTCTGGATTCGACATATCGTTGATTCCAAGGCTGAGAGAATAATTCGTAAGGCTTCAAATGCTATGGGTGCTTCATGCCCATCGCATATAGTTCCCAGAGCAGGGGGTGGACGGCAAATCCTGTCCGTGTATTACCGGAGGAGTGTGGAGACAAATAGACGGCTCCGAATGCCCACAACTGGATTGATGAAAGGGAGACGGTTCGATTGAGACCCCAAGCCAAGCGGGCAGATCCCAGGCGGCAAAGAATGAGAAGGACTCTGCCACGGAATCCCGACGGATGGGAGAAAACCAGCGGGATGGGGCGCGTGGAGACGACGCGGATTTTCGCGTTGGCGCACAGACCAGCTCTTGATTGATCGCCTGGTGACGTAAGCTGGCAGTGTCCCCGCAACGGCCAGGAACCGTTTGGCCGATCATCTTCATCGACAATCGCCCTGCAGGTTGATCCAGACGGAACAGCGCGCAGTTCCAGTCCTCAGCGCGTACATCAACAGACACAATCGCAAGACCCCCATCGTCCAACTATTCAGCACCACTAACCCATGACGCCCGTCGCAATGGAACCCACGAGTCAGTCCAAGAGTCTGCCAACTCGCCGATGACGTCGCATACTTCCCCTCCGATCGATCGATCGG
>RHLO01000843.1:0-27163 GCA_003719415.1 Aspergillus olivimuriae
GTTGGGGAGGTGTGAGTGTGCTGGTGGGGGGTAGTGAGGTCGGTACCGTTGGAGGGAGAAGATGCTGTGGTTTGGAATTGTGATTGTTAGTCTGGTTTTGCTATTTTCTCCTGGGGGATGGAAAGGGAGGAGAATTGAAGGATAGGTACATCTTCTTGCTCAGGGCGGTGATATCCCGCGATGTCTTGATCAGTCGCTCGCGACGGTCGTGATGCTCGTCTAGCTCGTCGCGAAAGGTCGCAAAAATCCCCTGCATGGGGGACGGTTCCTCCGGCGACGGGGCCATTGCGGCGGTCGATGGGGCCGGGGTTTGTGTGAAGCTGTGTACGGCGTTGCCTTCCCAGGAGCGTTTAGTCCCAGCCATGGAGTGCTGGTTGTGGAGCTGGAGGGGTGGCGGTCAGTGGTGGTGATGGGGTGCAGGACGAAATAATGCTGTCGGAGGAGCTTAACCGCTTTGGGTTATCTGATAAGATGATGTCACCATTTCACTACAGTATACACACAGAGACTTAAGGACAATGGGAGAGGTGCTTGTCTACAGACATCGATTTGTTTCATTCATTCTTCATCTCTCGGGGCCTTTCTGGTCGTTTGTTTGGTTCCCGACCAATTCTACTGTCCCAGATACTTATACTTCAATGGAGCTCCGGTCAGCCCTGTGATGGTCACGGTCTGCTCGTCTCCGGGTACAATGTCCATGGCGCTGTCGCTGACGCGCACACCCTCGCGCTCCTCAAAGACCAAGCACTTCACCGGCTTCTCCGCGCTAATCAGGAGGGTCTGCTTGTTACCCTCTTCCGATACCTTCTTCACCTCCAGCCCCCGCCCGGACAGGTCCAGGTACTTGAAGGGCTGCGGCCAGTCCACATCACGCGCCACGATCTGACCATCAACCCACAGACGGGCGGCCAGAACATGGGGCTCGGGGTACTCGGCGTAGTCGATGACACCATCCACGATGACGTTGGTCGTGCCGTTGGGCGCAATGGTCACGTCCTCGTGGACAATGCGCTCGCGGATCTCCCGTCCCGTGTTGATGGACAGGAACTTGAGTTCCACCATTCCGCGACGCTCTTCCTGCAGGCTGCTAGCAACCCAAAGCTCGAACTGACTCTTCTTGGGGGGCTGCGCGTGGGACACACTCCAGTCGTGGTGTTCGCGTCGCACGCCCACCGCAATGGGGTTCAGCACACGTGCCACGGCGTAGAAAGCTGGCTTGGGCCGGAGGAAGTAGTCGACAATGGCCCACGAGATGGTTGGCCAGCAGTCATTCAACTGCCACAGGAGAGCACCACCGCAGTGGCGCTCATCACCCCACTGGCGGCGCCATCCGCGGTAGCCAAACATCATAGTTTCGGCTTGGACGACCTGAGTGAGATAGACATGGGTCTGTGAAGGTTAGTGGGTGATCTATGCAACGAAAGGAGATATAGGGAGCCTACCTCAAGGTCGGTCGCCGTCCGCAAGTTCTCCACAAGGTACGTAGCGATCCTGCGCTCATGGCCGTCGGCCTTGTTGTGGAAGTCCAGCACATGTGACTGGGGATACTTGTCCGCTTCGTTCTCGACGAAGTGCTCAATCGTCGACATGTGAGGGAATGCCTCCATGCCGAACTCGCTGTTGAACCGTCCGCCAAGGGTATCGAAGATCTGATATTTCTCCTGGGTACCGTGCCAGACTATGCCGGGTTAGAAATATTTGCGTCTTTCGAGGATGAGGGCACATACCATTCCACTGGTGCATGTCACCGACGGTAGGATCGGAAGTGGTCTTTCCGTCACCCCAAGGGCTGCCCGGGTGATAGTATGTGCTAGGACACGTCTTGGAAACCACATCGGGGAGAAGTTTCTCATAGATGTAACGAGCCGGGAAGTCCGACTTGAGCCAGCTCTGAGGATCCTTGTCCTCAAAGTTGTAGGTCAGGCCAGACTGTTCCTGCACTTGGTAATCCTCGTTGTTGCCAACGTAGATCACAATGGACGGGTGGTGTCGCAGACGGCGCACGTTGTAAGTGGCTTCCTGCTCAACCGATTCGAGTAGTTCCGGCCAGGTAGGGTAGTTTCCACAGCCGAACATGAAGTCCTGCCAGACCATGACGCCGAGCTCATCACAAGCCTGGTAGAAACTATCGTCTTCGTAGCAACCACCTCCCCACACACTACGCTCGTCAGTTGTCGATCCCCACGATTAGAAGCAAAGCAGCCTTGGAGAACTTACCGAACCATCACCTGTCGACCAGCGACCATCAACTCGATCCACTTGCGGTACCGCTCGGCACTGATGCTAGGAAGAAGGTTATCGGCCGGGATCCAGCAGGAGCCGCCGCAAAAGATATCCACTCCATTGATGCGGAAGAAGAAGGATTTGCCATGCTTATCGGGCCGCTGCACGACCTCCGCCGTTCGAATACCGAACGTCTTGGAGACCTGGTGGACCGGTCCCTCTGACTCCAACGAGGCAGACACTTCATACAGAGTGGGATCTCCGTAGCCGTGGGGCCACCACAGGGAGGGCTGTTGTACATCGAATACCACCTTGGCAATGTTCTCGGTGGGCACCGCCGTCGCCCGTGCCACTTCCTTGCCCTGAAGACTCAAGACGAAGTTCACCTTGTATGAGGCATCATCGTTGACACCTTCGACCTCTGCGAGCGCCGTCACTTGAGCAGCATGGTGGTCGGCGGCCAAGTCCACCTCGGTCCAGAGATCGGCGACCCGGGCGGTATACACCTCCAGGCGCACGTCACGCCAGATACCTGCCGTGGTCAGGACCGGGCCCCAGTCCCAACCCCAGTGGTACTGGGCCTTCCGGGCAGCCATCCGTGCGGGGTCTCCATTGAAACCGACCCATTTGTGGTCGGGGTATTTGGCGCGGATTTCGCGGGCACGTCGCTGGGCGCAGTCGAAGTCAATCTCGAGCACATGGTCACCGTCCGACGCGAGGGCTTGGGTCACGTCAATACGGTGAGCGAGAAACATGTTATCGCTCTCCAGGATCACGTTGCCATCCAGCTTGACCGTGGCAAAAGTGTCCAGGCCGTCGAAAGCCAAGACAATAGACGAACCCGCGGGCACGGCGGGTCTCTGGAAGACATTGCGGTATGTCCATGATTTCTCATTGACCCAGCGCGCCGCCAGCTCATTGAAGCCAATGTACGGGTCTTTCAGCCTGTCAACAACGATCCCTGGTCAGCACTGCGATGCGATTTTGAGAGCGCATTCGAAGGAGAAAACTGACTTGTTATTGGCGATCAAATCCTGGTGCACCACCGAGGGTACTGTCGACACCGGCATCCACGCCTCCGCCGTTTGGTCCTCGGCATCTTTGAAGCTCCATCCTGTTGATAACGAATGCTGCAGGAAACTGGCCATGATGGAGAGGGAGTATAGATCGAGCGAAAGTGTCAACGGTAGTCCAATTTCACCTGACAGCGTGCGACAGATGAGCAGAGGACGATGAAGGAGAAGTTTCTGACTACCACAGCCTTTTGCGCGCGGACATGGCAGGAATTTAGACCGTCGGCACGAGGGTCAAGTCGGAGTACGACGACGATATCCAGCGTTACAGCGGCAGCTCCACGGCATTCTCTCCGCACCCCACGTGTGGCCCTTGCCTGATTGGGACACGGCCAGCGGGGGGGACTCCCGTGCCCTATGCGGTTAGTCGTCCACGTGACCCTCCATGCGCCTCATCCTCCCAACACGCGCCGTCCGCTCGGCGACCTCTCGCGACGTCCTCCCAACAGCAGCCATGGCTCCTGCGCGGGTCGACCCAACATCTCGTCTCCTCTGGTTGACAAATTTCGGTTGTGTCGGCTCCCCCGGGCCCCCCCTCCACCGATGCAGCAGGTGGCCCGGCCGCGGTACACACCTGTGGTGCCGGTGAAACCCATCCTCCGACTAACTTCCCCGCACGGCTCCCTCTTAGGAGACGGCGATATCTCCGTCCAGCTGATTTCGGCCTCGTTTGGGACAGTCCCCACCTCCATTGGTGGACTCGGGCTCCTGTTCCCCGGTGCCTGCGTCCTGTCAACCTCCTCCTCACTGTGAACGCACATACAAATGCCCCGTGCCTGTTCGACCCGACCCTCCAACAGCGCGGGTACGCGGGTATTTCTTCTGCCCTCCCTCGCGTACAGAGTTTTACTTTGAAGGGGATTTTTTAACGTTTGGTCCAGGATGAAAGTGTAATATGGGTGTCTCGTATTTGCGTCGGATTCGACGAGCTAACGAGCCGAACGTCTGCCTCGTTCTCGTGGCGATGAGTCTTGCTTTTTCGGCCCGGTGCTGGGTGGGCGTTCCGTACTCTTCCCTCGCTGGTACCATGGGTCAGCCCACATGGCGTTAATCTGGGTGACGAGTGGCATGGGCCGCATGCTTTTTCTCCCCCAGAATGATTGCGCGCCTTGCCCCAAGGTCCATCCCTCACCGGCCTCTCGAAGCGAAGTGGGAAATGCTGGAGACCCTGGAGACCCTGGACCAGTTCTTTCGACCCCTCCGGCGCAGCGTTTGCCACTAACCGCCCCTGTCATGGGTCCCTCATTTTGTCGCTTCCAAACCCTCTCTCCTGCAAGCGAGGTCATGGTCTGACAGCCTAAGACTTAAGCGTGAATAGCCGGGGCAGCCCCCCCCTCATCATGCCACTGAGGCTAATCCCCTCACATGTTGTGGGCCGGCAGGCAGCCCTTTATTGACCCTTTCCAACCCCGTGGAAATGATCGGGGTCGTGATCAGGCAGCGTGCGGGACGACAGTGAGCAGAAAAAAATGTCTCATTCCTTGGCCATGGCCGCAAGTCTTCCGATCAACGCTTACTTCTTGTAGAGTGGACTTGGAAACCAAATTGGCTCCCCGCGATCGATATGACTGGCTGGAAAGGGTGACCCAGCCGGATCCATCGGGACGATTTTCCTGCTCACTCTACTCCGGAGTACACAGCCTTTGGCAAGGGCTCGGATCATCCCGAGTCCCTAAGGTAGAGAAATAACCCAAAGGATCGCATCCGTCCGAATTGTGCAACGGGTGTTGGGGTTGAGAAAGGCGCCTCCCGCTGACCCCAGTCCGCCACTAAAGGGCTCTTTCCTCTTCGATATACCGCTGAGAGAGGGCGTCAATGGCAGGATTCCTCTCGGTGCCGCAATCCCTGACCCAACTAGGACACCCCGTCTAGCCCATTGGCCCTGTACCTTGTGTGCGCGGTCCAGCTGTCGCCTATGAAGGAAGTTGAAACGTCGCGCGCGGGGTACCTACTGAAATTGGAGGGGTCCTCGTTCGTTTGGGCAATGGCACTGTTCGGTAATGTGTCCTAATGGCCTGCTCCCCTACCCTAGTCGATCACATACAGAAGAGACTCCGGCGTAGTGTGGTGAACCGCACCATGTTATTCGCGTGGCTCCCCAGCGCTCACACTTGCCGGTCCGTTTACGGACAAAACGACGCCACTGCTTAAAGTTGGTCACCTGCCGATGACGCCGGCAAAGTATATCGAGCGCTAGAAGGACAGGCCTCGTCCTTTGCTATCTCGCTTATAGTGTGCAAACAATGTCCTGTCGTCGTCACTAATGTAAGTGTGTGACTTGGCCGTCTGGATTCTCGTGTAGAGAGGCAGCCTTGATGGCGACCACTGCGGGGCCATCGCGGGGCCTCTTGTGCATTCACAGCAGGATGGCCGTTTTGCCACCCCCAGGTTCCTGAGTCTGATGATGCGTCTCCTCGGCTTTTCTGCATCGATTCCCAGCAGATACAGTGGGCCCCCGCGATGGTCTCATGCAAGGGAAGACACGGAGGGGATCATGAGGGGATGGCCACCCAGGATACATTGGCCGTCGTAATCTCCTGGGCTGTGAGTGCATGTCCTAGCCACTCCAGCCACCAACCCGGTCGTCTCCCCTGCTCGATGTCGATGCACGACATGGGCTGTAGAAGGCGAGAGGCCTCAGCGCCTCTGATCATAGAACTGAATCCCTGTAGCGGAACCCTGGTGCAGAAGAGTCCGGCAGTGGGTAGACTCGGCCCTCGACCCATGAGTCGATGTTGCCCCCCCGGTCCGGGGTTGCCTCTGACTCGGAGGCAAATCATCATCGTCCCAAACATATTGAATGAAATGAGAGACCGACAGGGGGCCTCCGTCAACCACTGGTACCACGGAGCGGTCAAGAGGTGTCCGGCTATACGGAGCACAGCGTCAAGACAGGCTGCCCCAGACTCACTAAATCAGTGCCGGCAGCACCGCCGATGGATGCCAGGGCCGACTAACCCTGCCGACACCGCAGTGATTGGCCTGATCGCGGAGCGGGATGGGTTGAATGCTGCTGGATTTTTAAATTACTGCTGCCTCGTTCTCCAGTCTTAAGTTTAATCCCCAGGAATGCGGGGAGAACGACCGTCCACGCACCCACTCGGCCTGCACGACGATCGCCCAGGGCCTGCTCGCTCGTTGGGCACGACGGATTCAGTAGCTTCAGGCCATTGTTGGCAGCGGAAATCTTAGTGCCAGAGGGTCTGAGTACCTTATATTCCAGTGGTGCACATCTCCCGGGTGGGTTCGACTCTAAAACGCTTCGTTTTTTTACCCACCACTTCCTTCAGCGTCCACGCAACCCATCTGGTTCGCACCCATCTCTGGCCCTCTCCGACAGTTCTGACCTGCTCTTTTTTCCCCCCTCCGACTGGTATTCCTCGGAGATTCACGTCACTCATCACCAGCGAGAACCACGAGCGCCTGCCCTTCCCTGCCGCTGGCCATCGCTCTGTGCCGCGGCTATTTTCTCCCCCCCTGCTTTTTGCCTTAATTTCTTAGGACTCTCTCGGTTTCTTGGGCCTGTCCTTAGAATTATTCTCCGGGTTCTTCCCACCATTGGAGCCATCCCCGACTTTCTGCGACGGCTGCACAAATGGCCATCTGTTCTTGAACAAATCCCAGGAATGTCCTGCTTCTGTGGACGTCTCTAGTCGCCTGCCGCCTAGGAAAGAATAAAGAAAAAGCTATCGAAACGCTCAAAAAAAAACATAACCATCAGCCTGATCCCTGGCCATGTTCCATACGTTTGAAGGGTTTGAGAATCCCACGGGCTCGACAGTGGCCCGGGGTCGCAATGAGCGTCAGCAGTCCGTCGGTCGGCGAGTCACCACCCTACGAGCCTGCACCTCCTGTCGACACCGTAAGATCAAGTGTGATGGCGAGAAGCCATGCGAGGCGTGTCGATGGTACAAAAAAGCAGAACTTTGTCATTATTCCGATCCTCGGCCCTCCCGCCGGTATGTTCCTAGACTTTCCGCGACTGCGAGAGCAATTGACTGACTCACCGGGCTCGGATCAGACATGTAGAAAAATTATCCACAACGTTGGATGAGTATCGCAGCGTGCTCGAGAAGCTCTTCCCCTCCACCTCCCCTGATGCCTTGATCAACCTGTCTCGAGAGAAACTATTGGAGTTGTCCTCGAGAGCAGGCGCATTTCCTCAAATCCCACCGCCCCATCCAGCGTCTCCAGCCACCTCAGCCTCTGTCGAGGCCCATGTCTCGCCAATCTCCAACAACGAGGATGGGAACCTCGAGTCCCTCCAAACCATGCCGGAAGATTCCAACGAAGCCAGGAGTTTGTCCAACAGCGAGTCCGCTAACGGCATCTCTGATGATGTCAACGCGCTATCACTGTCCAGCCGACAGCCCTCCTCCTACCTCGGGGTGTCATCGATCAACGCGGTGCTGAAAGTAATCGTCTGGCTGGACCCGGGCGCCGTCACCTACTTTGCCCGTACGCCGGCGTTGGACTTTTCCACGGCTGAGATGCAGACGCAGAACTGGTCGCTTCAGTCGGCGGTTCAACAGCCCGTCACGCCACCACAGACTCAGGGGCAAGTGACGGATATGCAAATGCTTGATGCATACTTTACTTATATTCAACCCTTTGTCCCGATGCTGGATGAGCAATCATTCCGGGAGACATATATGTCCGGACGGCGCAAGGACGACCGCTGGCTGGCATTGCTCAATATAGTCTTTGCGATGGGCAGCATCACGGCCTGCCCTGCCGATGACAATTCGCACCAAATGTATTACCAACGATCTCGAGGCTACCTGAACCTGGACTGTCTTGGGTCATCCCACATTGAGACCATTCAGGCCTTGGGCCTCATGGGAGGATATTATCTTCACTACATCAGCCAGCCTAATCTGGCCTATTCGCTCATGGGCGCTTCCCTGCGCATGGCGGCAGCCCTGGGCTTGCACAAAGAATTCACCGAGGTGCCCGACGCCTCCAACAAAGAGAAGCTTACCTCTCTGGACTTGAAACGACGCGTTTGGTGGTCTCTCTTCTGTCTGGACACCTGGGGTGGCATGACACTCGGTCGGCCCAGCATGGGGCGCTTTGGGCCCACCATCACGGTCAAGCTACCACACCACCGAGAGAATGTATGTGTCACGCTCCGATCGCGAAATGCCTCTGCTAACTTTCTCCAGGGCAACGTGCTAGATATCCTCCCCCTGCTGGAGAACGTGCGGTTCTGCAAGATTGCCACGCAGATCCAGGAAGTGCTGGCCGTCGCGCCGCTCACCAAATACCACGACATCACGCATTTCGACAACCAGCTCCTGGACTGGTACGAGAACCTTCCATACATCTTGAAAGACCACCAGCCATGCTCGGAAAGCATCTTGGTCACCCGTACGGTGATGAAGTGGCGCTACCTGAACCTGCGCATGCTTCTCTATCGACCCACCCTGCTCAGCTACGCCCTCCGCCGAGTTCCTTACATTGCCCTCCGCTCGGAGGAGCGCGCGGCCATCGAGCGATGCCGCGAGATTGCCGAAGAATGCATCCAGGACATTGCCAACATGGCACAATCCCACCAGATGTCTGGGTGGAACGCTGTCTGGCTCCTTTTCCAGGCGACGATGGTACCGCTCCTTGGGCTATATCTCAATGACAACACCAATAACGACGCGCGAGCGACATTCGAAGCATGCCAGACGCAGGTGGAAATGGCCATGCTCGCGCTAGCCCGTCTCCAGCCGTGGAGTCCGACGGCGAAACGCACGCTGGACGCTGTCGCGCGCATCTATGAGGCCAGCAAACGAGGGCCTGAAATGGTTGGCGACGACAACAGCATGACGAGTAGCGGTCCGACATCCGCCGCCGCACTCACAACGCCGTCGATCCTCCCGACGCAGAACGAGTTCCCGCGCGGCCTGGAGGGTGTCCCTGGCTTTGGTGATACGCCCGCACCACCGTTCATGGATGACTCTGCTGGGCAGCATCTGTGGGATTTCCTCAGCTGGAGCGATAACAGTCTGTGGCCCGGAGTGACGGAGCTCGACTGTACGGATGATGCGCTGCTGGTGCCGGTGCCAGACGAGAAGGCAAAGTTTGGGAATGGAGGGGGTCCATTCTTTGGGAATGCCATGGGGGAGGCGACGTATTATACCAATTCTGCCTTGCCATTTTACTCGTAAAATGTTCTCACTTCTCTCCTCCTTCCTTTCGTTTTCTCTTCACTTCTGACTTCACCTCTTCCCTTTTACTCTTACTTTTCCCTTTTGATCACCTTTTCTTCTTTTTTTTTTCTTCTTCACGAGTTGTGATGTGGATATCGAACTTGCTTTTGGGACTGCTTTTCTTCTCTTCTTATACATATTTTTGGGAGGAAGGGCTTGGGGCTTCACTTCTCTTCTCTGACGGACTTATTTTTGTGATTTGCAGCGGGGATTCAGTTTGTATTCAGCGATCTGTACGAATGATATGACATTGACTGTATTGAACATATAAGATTCTGGTCTGTGAGAGGTACTCGTGGGAGTAGAAGTTGAAGTAGTCGAACGTAGGCGAAGGGTGATCGACATGCTGAGTCAGCGGAAATTCCCTCCACGTATGACATCGACATCAACAACACTCGACTCTTTCGTCTCTCGACCACAACCGGATCGAAAGGATATTGGCGGTTGAGGGTATCTACCAATGGTTTTGTCTTTCTCGACCTACTAGCATGACAATTGTGCTCCATTGAGCCTTCTTCTCGTTTTACACAGGCGTACATGCCGTGGACGTGCGCGCACATCAGCCAACATTCCCGACAAAAACATACCCATTTACCCTCTCACACATCTACCAAAGGCCTCTAGCCTGAGCCGCGGACAGAGGCAGACTCAAAGTGAGGGAGAAGAGAGATTGTGTGTCTGTATGCGTCTGTGTATGTCCACTAGACAATGGGCTTCTTCACCTCCGCCCCCAAACTCTACGGCAGTGCGCTGGGCTTGAGAGCCATTCTACTGCTATACGGCACGTGGCAAGACGCCCACTCTCCGGTGAAATACACCGATATCGACTACCTCGTCTTTACGGACGCGGCGCGGTACGTGTCTCGCGGGGCGTCGCCGTATCTGCGTGATACGTACCGCTATACGCCGCTGGTTGCGTGGTTGCTTGTTCCGACGGCGTGGGATGAGCGGCTTTTTGCGTGGGGGAAGGTGTTGTTTGCGTTAGCGGATGTGGTGGCGGGTTGGTTGGTGGTGAGGTCGTTGGTTGGGGGTGTTTCTGGTCAGGGTGAAGGTGAGGATCCCAGTCAGGGTCATGGTATCGGTAGGATGAGCGTGGAGCAGGCGAGGAAGTATGTGGGTGTGTGCTGGTTGTTGAACCCGATGGTTGCGAATATCAGCACGCGAGGCAGTTCGGAGGGACTGTTGGCGTTGCTGGTTGTTGCGTTGGTGTGGGCTGTGCTGCGTCGGAAGATCACGCTGGCGGGCGTTCTTTTGGGCCTGAGTGTGCATCTGAAGATTTATCCCTTTGTGTATGGGGGGAGTGTGCTGTTGGCGTTGTCGTCTTCGACATCGACATCTTCTAACCGCGAGGGAGAGAAGACGAAGGACACGAGCTTGATGTCGAAGCTGCTGACGGAAATCACCCCCCAACGAGTCCATCTCACTCTGACGGCGTTGGCGACGTTCTCTGCCTTGAATGTCTCCATGTACATCCTCTACGGCATGCCTTTCTTGCAGCATACTTATCTGCACCATTTGACCCGCATCGACCATCGACATAACTTCTCCCCCTACGGGACACTCCTGTACCTGGCTTCGGCGGGGGATGTGCAAGCTGGGTTTGAGTCGTTGGCATTTATTCCGCAACTATTGCTCTCTGTGGTGGTGATTCCGCTGGTTTTGGCGAAGAAGAGTTTACCTGGGGCGATGCTGGCGCAGACGTTTGCGTTTGTGACGTTTAACAAGGTCTGCACGAGTCAGGTATGGGTTTCCTTTCTTCTATCATTTCTTTACCCTTGTGTCTTTGGATCTTGCGATGGCTGGCATAAGAATCTGGTGCATAAGCTGATGTCTCTGGTAGTACTTCCTTTGGTATCTGGTTTTCCTCCCGTTCTATCTTCCGGGGTCGTCGTTGATACGCAAGCCGAGACTGGGCTTGACGGTACTGGCTTTGTGGGTTGGAGCTCAGGTATCTCTCTCGCTCTCTCTCCTCTTTGCTTCTGCCTTTCTATGGTTTTATATTTCTTGCGTGGTCGGTGTACTGACGCGTCATAGGCGGCCTGGCTCCAACAAGGATTCAACCTCGAGTTCCTGGGTTTGTCGAGCTTTGTGCCGGGACTGTTCCTGGCGGGATTGGGATTCTTTGTGGTGAATGTGTGGATTCTGGGGATTATCATTGGGGATGTGGGAGGGTTGTCTGTGGTGTCGTCGATGTCGTCCTCTTAGACTTGTTGTGAACGGTCTGAGTCTCCGTCTTGATCGACGATTGTCATGTATACTAGCGCTCTTCCTGCCCGATCATCTGCGTCTCTCGTTCAGTACTGTGGGATGTGCTAGTTCCGTTTCTTATCGCCCGTCCGGCGGGAAGGTATCTTTTGTATGCGAGTGCCATAGTACAGGTACCTAGCTGGTGGATCCCCCGATCGGAAGCCAGCGAATCAGCCCGGGCTAAAAATAGGGTCCAGGGACGAAGATCATTCATGGCGTTGATTTTCACGTTCCTTGTCTTGTCGGCGTGTCTGGGGAAAGCCAAAATGTCTGGCGAAAATGGCAGGTCGGCGAGGCTGCAGATGGGCTGAGGACGTATCACCTGAGCTTTTTCTTTTTTTTTCTCTCTCCTCTTTTCATCTTCTTCTCTCTCTCTCTTCCTCTTCTCTTCTCTCTCTCTTCCTCTTCTCTTCTTCTCTTCTCTCACTTTTATCTCATCCCCCTGCATTCTTCCTCGCCCCATCCACTCTCCATTCCCTTTGCTCTCGATTCCTCCCTCTTATCGTTGTCTGCTCCCTCTGAAGAACCCTCCCTCCTATCGTTATCATCCTCACGCGGTATCGGCCCAACCGCCTCACTGCCACCCATCGCCCTCCTCCCCGTCATGACGCGCCCCCTCGTCATCTGCTGATCTCGTCCCATCCGGACGATAAAGACGTCGACCGTCGATCCAGATCCACTCCGTTTATCGCCGTGAGTCTTCTCTGTCTCCGCCGCGAATCCGCCTCGCTAACCCGTCGCGCCTGGACCAGACCCATCTCGCCCTCCATGATATCCACCATTCCTCCTCCACGCCCCGTTTCCGTCAATTCGCTGGCTCGATCCTCCCTCTCGACCCCCATCCCCTATACCAAGTCCAATCGCACCGCCAGTGCCGGGTTCCCCCTCCATGATGACCCGGTCGCCGTGTCGGCCGTGTCGGACCAGCCGGTCTGTCCGACCTTCCACGACCCCGTCGACCCCGTTATCGTTTCTCCGCCCTCCACTCGTCCCGGCCTAGAGTTCCACAATCTCCCCATTGAAATCCACGAAACCATTCTCGACTATCTCTTTGGCGAGCGAGCCTCCGCCTTCACCACCACTGGCCCCGGAAAGTGTTCCGCCCGAAACTGGAACAAGTCGTTGAGACACCCGCGTCGAAAGTCCCTCTCCAATCTGTCATTGATCTCCCGTGTCTGGCGATCCCTGGTTCAAGACCGCATCTACCGATCCCGTGAGTCCGTCCTGTCAGGCTTACACTCCCCCGGCGCACCGTTCTAAACCCCACAGTGAAAATCAAAGGCACCACCGATCAGCTCGATGAATGCGCCCAATGGCTGGAGGTCCACCCGCACCTGATCCCCTACGTCCGACAGGTCGAGATCTGGATTCCCGTCTGGGGGAATCGCGTCACCAACATCATCGCCCACCACCACGTGCCCGTCCGACGCTTCAACGAGGAGGATGCCCGAGTGGCCGACGTCGGCGCATTGCAGACCGCCATGGCCTGGGACGACTCCGACGTCAACCACGCCAGCGACTATAAATATTACTACGCGAGTCACAATGCGACCCTCGAAGAGATCTTTCGTCATGTTCAGACTTGTTTCCCAGAAGCTCGAATCCTCACCCTGGAAGGCGGCCACTGCAAGAAACCTCCGATGATTCGACATTTCCGCAACGATCCTTGCGGCCACTCCGGCCAACAGCTCCCCGTGCTGCCCGACATCCAGACTTTCGTCATGCGTGGGGCCTGGAACATCATGCGCGATGACACCCACTGGCGCACGCTGTCGCGTGCCCTTCCAAACCTGCGCGAGTGGCACTGCGCCTATGCCAAACCCAAGATTGAGGGCTATGAAACCGTCGCGCACATCCTGCATGGCCTCTCTGCTTCGCTCGTGCACGTCAATCTCAGTCTGGAGGGCTTCTACAGCAAAGACAGCTCGCAAGGCACCTGGTTCAGCGAAGGCCGTCACCCACCGCACCTCTGTCGTCTGCTCGGCGAGATCGCTCCCCGTTTGGAATCCCTCTCCTTCACCGGCAAGGTCTGCGCTCGACTCTTCGACGCCACTCGTGCAGCAATAGGCACCGCTAAATCCAAGCTCAAATCGTTGGACCTGGCCGTGAAAACCTGCTGTCGGGAGGTCCGCACGCCGGACAGCCCATCTGCCCTTCCTCCCTTCCTCGACGACTTTGCCGGCATCACCAACCTCGCTTTTATCTGGTCGTTCGAAGCGCTAGTCCTTGGGGCGGTGGAAACATTGCATCTACACACGGCGCTTAGCCACCTGCGTATCCGCTTTATCGACCTCGACTCTGCCTGCCCGCTACTCAACCCCTATTTCCAGCTCCGAAACGATCAGTGCACGGGGCTTTGGAGCGAGCGCATTCTGGAGACGCTGCACGCTACCCGACCCCAGGTCCAGTTCGTCGAGCTCGCCGATGGGATCTATGCGCAGTACGGCCCCAACCATCAGATCATCGGCGCAGTGTATCCCCGCAGTCGCCCGTTGAGCATCCACGCAGCTACCTACAAGATTATCGCAGATGTCTCGAGGCCGAATTAATCCACCCGTGCTCTATTTGTCGGCGCAACTTCTTGGCGCTCAACATAGATGCCAGGATGATAGTCCGGATACTATCTTACGCCGCACCACACCACAGCATACGCCATGACCCCTCCTCCCGCATGTGGATAGAGTCATCTTTTCTTCTCTCCCCCCGGCTCCCCGCTCCTGCAGGGTGGGAGAGGATCACATGGAGTCCTTGATATTTACGTATTGTTGAACGATACCGTATGACTAATGATACCAAGCAATCAGCCATATCTCCCATACATAGCCAGATGCAGATGCAGACGCAGAGTATGACATGCGAAGTGACTAGACCGTTTCTTTTTTGCATTTTTTTTGCGTTTTTGGTGTTGATGTTCCTGATCTAGCGCGCATTATCTCTAGAAAATGGGTTCGTATTCTCGTGGTCTACTTGTTCAACTTTTCGCAGAGAAAATTCAGACAGACGTCCATATTCTTGTAGAATTGTTCACAAATTTCCACGCGATAGCCTGATTCTTGACTTACTTTTCGAGGAGTACCCAATTCAAGCCACGTAAACAGCTCATTCTCGGATCGAATTCCTATTGTGTGACGTCTCTCCACATAAGGTCCATACTATACACTGCCAGATCACCCAGATATCTACAAACATCTTCAACTACCGCCGCCGTCGGAATCGGAACCGCAGCTCATCCTCACTGTCAGACTCCCGCTCCTGTCGTCCTCGTTTCTGACTACGTCCCGTTGAGGTCCCCGTAGCCGCTGCAGTTCTCGTCCTCGTCCCCGTCTGTTCCGACCTCATCGACTGCGACGCAGATCGCGAAAACAGCGGTGATCGTGACCGTGATCGTGACCGTGACCGTGACCGTGACCGTGACGGAGATCGCACCGCAGGCGGTGACACCACAGGCTGCGAGCGGTCATCCTCCACGCCCCGACGATGGTCATTTCCATTCGAACCACTCCTTCCCCAGTAATGCTCACCAATGCCAAAGTCTTGCCGCGTCACCTCTTCCAGGGGGACGATGACGGTCTGGATACGATGGCGCGGCCGGTCCGGGTCCTCGCGTCGACGAAACTTCTTGAAGTTCTTGCGGCCGTTCCAGCGTTCGTCCCAGCGGTTGTTGATGTTGTCGGCCCCGGGTTCCAGGTTCTGGTTCTGGTTCTGGGTTCGGTGAGGACGACTGGGACGGTCTGTTCGGGGCCGGATCTCCATTTCTTCGACGATGGCGAGTCCTTTGAGTTTCTCGATTTCGATGTCCTGCAGGGAGCTTTGGAGTGTGGCTTGGTCGTTTTGGAGACGTCGTTGGGCGGCGTGTTCTTCTGCTTCGCGGTGTTGGCGGGCTGCTTCGAGGACGGCGACTTTGGGGCGTTTTGATGGGCGGGAGGGTTCGTTTTTGGTTGTGGGGTTGGTGCTGGTGCTGGGGTTGGGGTCGTCGTTGGGGTTTGTTTGGGCGCGGCGGCGTTTCATCGCTGCGGCGCCGGGGAGGAGGCTGGACACTACGTCTTCTTCTTCTTTCTCTGGGTCGTGCTGTTTTTGTTGTTGGTTGAAGGGGGCAGTGTGGGTTGGTGATGGGGATGGTTTGTCCATGTCCATCATGGGTGGTTCCTCTGGGGTACCATCGGGGTCATACGCCGGGATGGAATTGATGTCGAATCCATCGTCAAATGTCTTCATCTTACTGACGAAGCTGCGCACTCGGGATCCCTTACTTCGGCCTCGGACTGTCTGACTTGACGTCTGCTGGGTCTGCAGCGGCTGGGAATCCTCCACGATCTCCACATCGGCATTACTGGACGCAGGAGCGGATTCGGACCGTCCCGACTCCGCAGATGCAGACGGCCGCGCATCGGGAAGTGCCCGACATAAAGGCGCCGCGTCGCAGCCCAAGATCGCGTCCAGGAACTCGCTTTGCTCAATCACCCGCTGATCTGTTCCTTGTGCGACCTCGTTGCTCAGATCAATCGACCAGTCCTCGTAGCCGCCTTTGGCCCGGTATCGCACGTAGACTACCCCGCCGGGTCCTTCGCGTTGGCTTCCTAGTCCGCTGCGGCCCGCAGCATTTCGCATGAATTGGATGATCTCGTCGGCTGTTGTGACCCCATTCTCGATCTGATAGAGTAAGACTTTTCCGTGGCCGTTGGTAATGGGTTCGCGGAGATTATCGCATTGTCCCGCGTCTCCGAAGACAAAAGTATACCCCTCAAATACGTTGATCCGATCGGGGTTCGGTGCAAACGCCTCTTTCGGTCGCTGTACGAGCTCTTTCCCCGGTGGTGGGAGGTGTTCGTTCGCGTCGGGGAATGCGCCCTCGAAGTCGGCTTCGAGTGGGGAGAGGGATTCGAGGTTTTCGAGGTCGCTCGGCGTCGCGGCGTACACCAGCGCGTCCAGATATGAGTCCTGCACGATGTATTGTCCGTTCACGAGCGCTTGGAGTCCCTTGGCTGTGTTTCGTTTGTTTTGTACGACGTGGGTGGTGTGTCCGACTATGTAAGGGATGATTGTCTTGATGTCGAGGTCTTCCAGTCGCGAGCGGACATTTGCGAGTGGGTCTTTCGCTTTGAGCTCTTTCGATGAGAAGGAGAAGGTTAGGACTGTAGGTTCCCATTTTATACTAGTATCAAGACAGGATTAGTGGTGTTTGGTGGATAGGTAAAGGTAGAGGTAGCGCTACTCACCGTAGAGTGGACTTGTATTTGCCCAATTTGAGGGTGTGCTCCTCCTCTGTCAGGGTGGTGCTGTCTCCTTTGAGGAGTGCCCCATCGACAAATGTCCCGCATTTCGAACCTTGATCGCTCACAATGAGTTTCGACTTGGTACGAATGTCCGACTAGCCGTTGCTCAGTCAGTCGTCACGCTGGAAGTATGGAGATGAGGGTGATGGAAATCGTCTTACCCCGTCGCCTGACTTCACCGGCATAACCTCGATGGTCATGTGTTTTCGCGAGATGGAATTATGCTCGATCGCATGTTGCACTGTAGACAATCATACTCAGCACTATCGCCCCTAAAGAGAGATTGAGATAGACATACCACCGTTCTGCTGCGTGCGACCGAAGAGATACTTCTTTCCCGGCCGGAGCCATACCCGCTTCCCTGTACACAGTCAGTCCGTCAATATTGCCCAAAAGATTCGGAGAAGACAAGTGCATACCGCCCAAGAAATCCCCCTCCGAGTCGAGAATCCACATGGTGCTGGCGGTGGTGATGCGCTGATGTTGAGGACGGGCCGGCACGTGAGTCTCGTGGGTAACGCGTGGTCACGTGCTCTGGCGTTTCAATGCTGCCGAGTTGGGAAATCCGCACGTCACTTCAGTCCGCCTATACTTCCGCAGTTCCTGTCGCCATGCGCCAACATGGACCCTGCAGATGGGACACGTAATGAACGGGAGAAATCGGCTACTCCGGATGCCCATGATAGTCCTGATACTCCCGATGAATACAAAACGTTGAAGTACCATCTGCTGGGCCCGTCGCTGACGAAAGCCGGTCAGGATGCTGTGGACCAGCAGAAGGTGCGTACGCCTGTCTACAGCATATGTAACCTCCGTGTGCCGACTAAGCCATGTGTTTAGGTGTCAGAGATTATCTACAACGCGTCGAAAGGCTCCAAATTCTTCAATCACGAGCAGACCCGCGACCGCATCCTCACCACCAAGATCGACCGCATCCTGCGCGAAAAGGCCCGACTGGAGAATCTCGATCTGACCAGCGACTTCCGTCGCGCCGACATCCTCCTCGCTGATCTTGAGCGCACCCGCGACCTGACTCAATACGTCATCCATGTTGACTGCGACGCCTTCTTCGCAGCCGTCGAGGAACTCGACCGTCCCGAGCTGAAGACTGTCCCCATGGCTGTGGGCAAAGGCGTACTCACTACGTGTAACTACGAGGCGCGCAAATTTGGCGTTCGCAGTGGAATGGCCTCGTTCGTGGCCAAGAAACTTTGTCCGCAGCTCGTTCTCCTCCCGCAAAACTATGAGAAGTATACCGCCAAGGCGCAGGAAATTCGCGCCATCTTCGCGCAATATGATCCGCTATTTGAGAGCGCAAGTATCGACGAAGCGTACCTGAATATCACGGCGTATTGCGCGGAGAACGGTCTCGAGCCGGAAGAGGCGGTCCGGCAAATGCGCTCGGAGGTGTTGGAGAAAACGCACGTATCGGTGTCGGCGGGGATTGCGGCGAATGCGAAGATTGCGAAGATCGCGTCCAATCGGAATAAGCCGAATGGACAGTTTTGTGTGCCCAGCGATCGGGACGCGATTATGGAGTTTATGCGGGAGCTGCCTGTGCGGAAGGTGAATGGGGTCGGGCGTGTGTTTGAGCGTGAGCTTGAGGCGATCGGGATTCGGACTTGTGGAGATATCTATCCTGCGCGGGGGCTGCTGGCTCGGTTGTTCGGGGAGAAGGCGTTTCAGTTCCTAGCGCAGTGCTATCTGGGCCTGGGACGGACGAAGATCCAGCCTGTCGAGAATTATGAGCGGAAGAGTGTGGGTACGGAGTCGACGTTTAATGAGACTGGATCGAAGGAGGAGTTTCGCGCGAAGCTGCTGTGGGCAGCGCAGGAACTGGAAAAGGATCTGGCTCGGACGCAGTTCAAGGGTCGCACGTTGGTGTTGAAGGTGAAATTGGCGACGTTTGAGGTGCTGTCGCGACAGTGTCAGCCTTCGCGAGCGGTGTCGCTGGCGAAGGATTTGTACGCGTTTGCGTTACCGATGCTGGAGAAGCTGGAGAAGGAGATGCCGCAGATGAAGCTTCGGTTACTGGGGCTGCGATGTACGAATTTGGTCAGTACCAAGGGGGGAATTGACTTCTTCGGGTGGGCGACTCGTGCAAAGCCATCGTCTGAATCGGCAACAGATGTCGACCAGGAGATTGGTGCGGAGGAAGCATTTGAGCGGGCGGCACGACAGGAGATACAAGAGGAGATGAACGACATCGAGAAACTGAGTCAGGAAGTTTCAGAGACTGTGGATGACCAGACAGACTCAGCGGTAAACGAGCCCCAGCAACCACAGTATTGGGAGTGTCCGATCTGCTCTAGACCTCAACCAGCCGATGATCGACAGTTCAACGACCATGTGGACTTTTGTTTGTCCAAGGACACGATCAAGGAGGCGGTCCAGGTGGCCTCTCAGAGTGAGACAGTTTCTCCAAAGACGCCCCCAAAATCACGGAAGAGAAAAGGGACTCCGAGTGAGGCAGATCCCCGTCAGAAACGGCTTTTTTTCACCTGATGGGGCGGTGATTAGATTGGTTGCAAGACACAAAACCTATCCCTCTTTTTGTCTCTTGAATATGAGACATCTGTTGATGAGAGTTGGCTGGCCGACGTCAACATCACGCCCAAGCCTGTGCCCTTGCCTATTGGAAGGGTCTTGAGAAAGATCTACCGACTTTGTGGTCTATTGAAAGACTCCACGCAGAACTGCAGGGGGTCTACCCACGAGAATCTTCAAGACTGCTGTTGCTGCCACACGAAACCCCAGGGATCCTCATGCATCCGGGACTGAAGATGGCCAGTCTATTCTCCTAGAAGTGACCAGCCAGACCGGAAAATATTGGGGATATACTGAGCACTGTGAAGGGAAGCATCCTGGGATGAAACCTCCTTGTACATACCGAAGGATATAACGCACCGATCATGGACATATTTTGTTAGACTAGACACACTGGTTCATGTGTATATTCTCCGTGGTTACCACTCAATAGCCTCTGATCTGTGCCGGACTGAGCTAGGACCAATCTCCTGCTTAAAGTTTTTGTGTTGCATCTTCGATTATACTTTCCCGGGAGAGACACGAGTCTCGGAGAGATATATCACTGCCCAGCAGGATCAACACGTCAACACCTGGTGCCGTAAGCATTCATTTAACGACGAATATCAAAAAAGAAAGAGAAAAAATACCTGAGTTAAATAAATTCACCACCATGGTATTTATCATCTTCTCTGGGTGTGATAGGGAGATCTGGGAGTTTGACTGGATAGTCCGGAGTATAGAGGACTTTATGCGCGATGAGTAATCTGACTCCAGCAAGGAGGCTGAAACCAAGATCTCCTCATTTCGCCGATGATGAGACTGCTGATCGAAAAATCTCGTCGGTTCTTTCCGCAGAGGAGAACGGTCGTCCCATCGGGTCAGCCCAGTTGATCGATGGTGAATTTCCGAGAGACGCGAGGTCATCCCGGGCGAGTGCATCAGCCCATGCAGCGGGATGCATCAGGACCATTGGGACGGGCGACTCCACTCTGACGGGTGACCCAGGGATGCAACCGTGGACCATCGTTTACTCCGGAGTAGAGGTGAGGAGTGGAGAGGAATAGATCAGAGAAACATGGGTGGACTCCACCCCTTGGAATGAGTTGAGGGGACAACCGACTCTGCTGATAGAGGGCGAAGTATATCAAGAACACACACGATGAAGAATGCGGTGAAGAAGCACTAGGCCCGCTTCGGACACCAACACGGCACTTCTTTTCTCTCCGCCATTTCTGCTCCTCTTTTCTCTCGACCTCACACTCTCTCCTCTCTTCCTCCCTCTCGCGACTCTCTCTCACTGCTGGCGAATCTCTCGTCCTCCTCTCTCCCCTCTCAATCCGTTCCTCTCCCCTCCATCGGTGACGCACCGCAATGCTGGCTTCCCCACCGCAATGCCATCCGTCCCCCGACCACGATGACCGCCGATAAACAAAACAATGGCTATTCCGCCAAACCGTTCACCCCCACCCTCAGCGCTGCCTTTCACCGTTCCCAAAAGTCGCCTCTGACACCGAAACTCGCGACTCCTGCGGGCTATCGCACCCCGAAACATCCCCCCTCCGCCCCGCGTCCCGACCCTGAGCCCAGCTATCTCAGTGCCAACATTACCCCTCGGTCTGGCTCCCGCGCCAGTCGCCGGGATGGCCCCTCTCCCTCGCCGACGACGACCCCTTCCACTGGGTTCTACTCTCCGCAAACGCCTTATGTGCATCCGACGGCCACGGTTCGCAGCGACCGCAGTCCGAGCCGGCTTGGTGGGAGACCCGATCCGGCTCGCGGGGGAGTATACCGACCCAAAACATGGACCGCCGACACACCTCATCTGTCACGACCCACCTCTGCTTCAGACCTTTCCACGGGGTCGCCCATGTTCTTTCATGCCTCTGATGCACGATCAACACCAGACCCCGATGCTCGCCTGAAACCCCACATCAAACCGTCCTCCCCCGCCTCCTTTATCTATGCCAACGGTGAACAGGAACGCCAGTCCGCGGAGGCGGCGGCGGCAACCATATCCACAACATCAGCTCCCACTATGAAACGACGTTCCTCTGGCATGTCTCGGCCCCCAGTCACAACAAAACCCCCCGCGGCCTCTCCCCGGTTAACCTCTCCTAAACTGCACACCGCCGCTCGTCTGTCCGATGCCACCTCGCAGGCCAGTTCCCAACCGGAGACACCCCCTGAGATCGGGCCTCGCGTTCATACTCCCCCCCTCAACTTTCCGGTCAAACCGGCCCTCCCGGGATTACAACACATGCGCTCCCCCAGTCTAGACACTCCCTCCAGCGTGTCATCCCCGCGAGAAGGCCTCCGCCCCAGCCCCATCATCGTCTCTCCGTCGGACGCCAGGATTGACATGAGTGCGACGACCGAGCCCCTGCCCGGACTGCGGCCACGCATCTTCAGCACCGAGTCCAGCATGTCCGTCGACACCTCCGGCTCCGCACAGAGCCCTGTCAAGTCCGAGACCCACTCCCAGCCCAAGGACGAGGGCGTGCTCAACGCCCGTACCGAACGCAAGATTCTCGACCTGGAGATCAGCAACTCGTCCCTACTTGCGATCAACCGCACGCTCGAGCGGGAAATGCGCAAGCAGAATGCTGAATTGCGTCGCTTCCGCCGGCTGAGTCGCGCCGGCCGTCTGTCTGTGGCACTCTCGACGCGGTCCGTCTCGGGCACCTCGCTGGGAATCACGAGCGAAGTCGACGAGGCCAGCGAAATGTCCTCTGTGCGCTCGCCGGATGATATGTCCGACTTTAGTGACGAGGAGTCGATGCTCGATGAGGGCGTGCTGAGCCCGGATGCGCTTGCGGAACATGATGCGCGTCACCGCGTGCACGACGAGAAACGCTTTTTCATCGATCTGGCGAAGCACCAGGAGCTCCTAGCGGACAGCCAGAAGATGAACCAGAGCCTACGTCGTTGTCTCGGCTGGACCGAGGACCTCATCAGGGAAGGCCAGAAGGCTCTCGAGTACAGCGTGCATGTCAACGATATCGAATTGGGGGGGAGGGTTCTCGCCCCGGAAGAGCTCAACGATATCAGCGAGAGCGCGCGTGGGCTACTCAGTCCGACCGACATGCTGGACAAGGACACAGCCAATGACAAGGAATCTGAACCCATGGACGCAGCCTCGATCACAGACGCTACAGAGACGACCTAATTGTATTCTACCATGTACTCACGATACGGTCTTTAATTTCTTTTGTCATTTGGTTTTGTACCCGCAATGCTGGCATTGTTTTCTTTCTCTTTCTTTCTTTCAGTGTTCTTATCTTCTTTCTTTCATTTTCTTATTGTCCTTTGTCTGCAGCGATAGAGCGGCTGATCAGCTATTGCTAGATACCCGAAACGCAATGTCATGTTAATGTTCCATCATGTGGATAATCTAATAGCAGTACCTCCTTCATTTGACCGACGAGCTATCTCTCGTAGCCAGAAAACCAAAGCCAAAGCCTGCAAGCAAGGAAAGGGAAAGAAAAAGAAAAGAGAGGCTGGGCAGGACTCGAACCGACGACCTAGCAGAACGAGAACAGCTCCTCGGGCGTGTCCCAGGACCTCACTGGCTACCGCGTAAGTGACTCGATATACGTAGATGCACTACAAATTCTATGGAAGAGGAGGTACCGACCAAGTTCATGAGGTGGAAGAATTGTCAGGACGCTGACCCCTTGAAGCGCTGTCGAACTACTCGCTCTACCAACTGAGCTACCAGCCCTGCGGTCGTCGCAGATGGCTCGACGCGGCCTCATCTGTATACTGTTCTTTCCTGTTGGGTCGGGACGAGCTCATTTACTGGATGACAGTGATGGATAGGGGTAGACATTTGAAAGATAACTCTTCCCTGGGGGTTACTGTTTACATATGCTTCTTTGGAAAGTTAATAGCTAATGGTTGTAGAATGTGGGATTGAGCGTGAACTGGGGAAATAGCTGTTATCGTGAGGTCCTTGCTGGTATATCTCGTATGACACACTATCTATACGCGTCGTCGACTCCATGCGTAAATGCAGATTGCGAATGCAATGCATCCGACCATCACCGTATTAGAGCTCTTCTTCCTATGCTGGGGATCTCCTCTGGTGAGTAGGAGCTGTTGGACGAGACGTTATGTGTTGATTTATTCACCCTCCCATATGTGCACTACATACTATGTACTGTGCCGCAGATGGATAATTTAGAGATATGTATAGACATACAACCATCCCGATCAAGATAACTCACGTCAGTAGAATCCCAGCAACGCAACAATCACTGACGACACGAACGTAAACATCGTCCCTGGCACCGGCATACCCGCGCTTTTATCACTCGTCACAGTCTGCGTCACCGTCTCAACCGGCACGGTCAGTGTTTTGGTCACAGGGGGTACGCTGGTAGTCACTGCACACAGCAAAGTCAGCTCGTCATTCTCCCCATGGTGTCGCGGTCATGAGTCTCCCGCGCAAAGACAGGACGAGAAACATACAAGGATAAGTCATGCGATACCACGTATTCTCGACCTCGGACGTGGTAGTAAAGCACCAGATGAGAGTTCCCACCATGACAGGATTACTTGTTGCGGATGCGATGGTGATGGCGGCGCAGACGCTGCCCACGTCACTGTACCGGGGGGTTAGTTTTCCCTCTATTTACTCTGGAGGATCCCTTTTGGGATGCTATTCATGGGAATATGGCACGTACCAACTTCCTACGCCGCGATTGTAGAGAACTCGTCCGTCGGGTAGGCAGGCCGTCGCGTAATTGCAGGTTGTGGCTGCGCCGTCGCAGCACATTCCCCATGTGGAGTGCGTCACGAAGATGTCGTTGCTGGGGCACATTACCGATTCCCCTGTGTTTGGTGCGTTAGTGTGGAGATCAGTTGGGGGATGGTGAGGGGGGTCCTTGGGATGGTTGATAGGAAAGCGCACAGTAGTTAGAGGAAGCGCGGTATGCGATGAATTGTGCTCCGAGTTGTCTCTTCTCGAGGTCGACTTCGGCGGCGAGGAAAGGGTTCATCGGCGGGTCGGTGATGATGGGATCGGATGGGTTGACTGGGTCGATCTGCGTGGGGAGTGGCGGATCAATTCCATTACTTGCCTTGACTGTTGGAATGATTAGCAGTGTCGTGTAGACGAGCTGCGATAGAATGTTCAGCTGCATGGTTGAATGTCGTCGCTTGGCTGTTCATCCAAATTAAAGGGGACTGCAAAGGAAAAGGGAAAAAGAAAGGAAAGCAACAACAACAACAACAACGACCCGACTCCCTCCGGCCCTATGCGGCTGAAATGATATGACTTTCGTCGACTCCTGAGTCTGTTCTTCTCCTATCAGATGGACTCGAGCGGGGGCTCACGGTCAAAGCCACACGAGGGACAGGGATCGGCACCAACTGTATCCTTCGTTGCAGAGCCTTGCATGGTAAGATGGACTGAATGTCATGCCGCAGACGTCGGTCGGGCCCTAGAGCTCCTCCTAGCTCCATAGATGTATGCCTAGAGGCAGCAAGGTTCGACGTTAGCCCAGCGAATACGAACGCTGGCTTGGCGGGTATATCGCCAGCCATTCAGTCTCGGCGCTGTCCCCGCGGCGGAGGCTCAACATCGGGTCGCGGCTGGGCATGCTAGAGGCTTTAAATTTGCTGGTAGAAGGGGCGCTGTTGGTGGGTGGGCGTATGGGTAGGGTAGATGTAGATACGGATGCATCTCCAAGGGGGTTGGTAGAGATATCATGCTGTACTTTGGCGCTTTAATTGACAGTCATTGTACAGCTTGTTGGAAACACCGCGCACTCTCCAGAATCCGCTCCATGCCCGTCATCCGAGGAGATACCCCCGTCCACTTAGAAAGGATAGCGGTCCGATCCCGACGGTGGAGTTGTCGTGTGCAGTGCGGTACTCCTGAAGCTTCTTGCTAAAGTCTTCTATACCCAGCCCGTCGGTGTCGTAGGGACCTGGCTAGCGCTGGGCATGTCGGTGGATGATATGCACGTGGGTAAGTTGGCATCCACGCTGGAAGCCCTTGGGAAGTTCGAAGCCGGAGGAGTCTCGGTATGGGCTTAGCATTGACCAGGAGGTGGTCATGTCGAGGCCGGAAGGGGACTCAGTGCCAGTTTCCGTGGCTGGTGTGCCCTCGCTCGAGCTGGTTGGAGTGGCCGTGGCGACGGTCGCCATGCCGAGGGCGAGGAGACTGATGTATGGGGGAACTGCTCCTAGTGAAGAAGTTATCGCAGGTCGAGAGGGGCGGATGAGGAGTGGGAAGTGCCGGGCATAAGAAGGGCTAAATAGATGGCTGAAGAGTGCAATGAGCAAGGCAGGCATGTGTAATGAGAGGCTGCGCATCCCGGTGGACGTCCTCGCAGAAAATTTGTTTACTATTGTTTTCTTGATAACCGATGTGACCGGCCATAGGCCTACGAGGAACTTCTTGCTTGGCTGGTGGGTGAGATTGACAAGACAAGCTCGTGGGGTGTGCGATGATCACTGGAACCGACAGAGTCAATCTATTAACTATTGGCATATAACTATGCTGTACCATTGTAAGAAGTTAATTCGCTACAAGAAGGGCAAAAGCCGTTCGGAACATCGTATCCAACATCACCGAGGACAAGGGAATCAAGAGTATCAAACTGACTCGAAGGAAACAAGAAACGGAGACCGATCATGCCTTCTCCTTCTCTTTGGCCTCTTCGACGTGTTCGTGCTTGGAGTCCTTCTTCTTCTTCTTCTTCTCTTCCTTGTGGCTCTTGGTCATCGCATCTGCCATGAGCTGCTCGAAGGCCATGTAGTCGCCTTCTTCCTCGGGATCTCTCTCCGCCTGCAGTGAGGTCAGTATGATTCGAGACTGGGCCAGGGGGAAAGATGCATACCTTTGCGTAGATGTTACCCGCGATGATCAATGCATGCGCGCGCTCCACCCGCTTGTCCAACTTGATTCGCTTGTCCAGCAATACCTTGTCACACACATCGCGAAGCACACTCTGGATCTCGAACTTGCTGCCACGCCAGGCTGCTGCCAGAATCTTGCCGGTCACCTTCTTCTCATACTCGGCCTTCTTCTCGTCCGTCCAGTCCTCACCACCACGCTCTTCCAGACGCGCCATCTCCTCCATGGTCATCTGCGCATCGATCGCCGTGGAGATGGTGGTCCACGTCTCCTTAGCCAGGGTGCCCTTATCCTTCAGCCGGGAGAAGAACCCGGAGATGCCCAAGAACTTCTGCGACTTCAGGAACGACGTCGCTTTCTGGTTGTACGTCTGACCTATGGCGTGCAGAATCTCCAAACCGAACGATTCCATCTTCAGATTCTCGACTTCCAAACGTATCTTCTCCTCAAAGGCGCGCGTGACATCGGCGCCCTTATCCGTCTCGGTCCACACGCTGATCTTGTCCACCAGCTTGGAGGCCAGCGTATCCACCCGCTCGTCACGCGCTTGCTTGCGCTCAGCCTCATAGGCAGCCAGACGCTCCTGCTGCTCCGGGGTCAACCCGCCCTTCTTCTTCCCCTTCTTGCGCAGCTCCTTCTCTTCCTGAGACAGGCCGGCTGCCTCCATGCGCGCTTCCTCCTCGGACTTATCCATGATGGCCTGCTGGCCTAGCTGGCGACGCGGGGTGGGGGTACTCGTGCCCGAGCTGGCGG
>RHLO01000846.1:0-12705 GCA_003719415.1 Aspergillus olivimuriae
CCCGAAAAACCGTGAGCTTCTCCGCCGTCGCTCCAAACCCGTGAGGGTCGTCGTCCTGAATACCCCGTGTCTGAGTCGTCTGCCTTCTAGCCTCCTCTCTCGTGAAGCGATTCTCTCGGATTTTATATCTCGTCCTGTCTCGCTTCCCGCGATCGTCGCCCTCTTTCTGCTGTTCTTATCGGTATGGTCTCTCCCCTCCCCTTCGCGCTCCTGGGCCCCGATCATCCTTCCTGGGACGTGGTTGAGTCGGCTTCCCGTCTGAAAACCGCCCGCTGAGCGACGGCCGATCGCCCGGGGGTGATTCCATCCCAAACCACCGACCCCCTCATCGAACCCTCCGCCCCCGTTGGGACCGCCGTTGGACATTGATTAACCTGTGCATGGGTTCCCGCCGCCAGTGATCTCCATTCCATCACCTGTCCACCATGACTGAGACTACTCCCGCCTCGACGTCGGCTTCGACGCTCCCTCCCCCGCCACAAGCATCCTCCACGGCGTCCGGTCAACAGTACGATGCCTCTCAGGGCAATGGTCAGGCCAATCCCTCGCACATGCCCCCGCCGCCTCGCCCGCCCGTCGTCATCCCCCAGAACACCAACCCCATCCCGACAACCATGACCTCCCCGATGTCGGGCAACATGATGTCGCCCACCGGAGGATATGTGCGCCGCGCCGCCCCCGAGCCAAACAAGCGAGCCCTGTACGTCGGCGGTCTGGACCAGCGAGTGACGGAGGATATCCTGAAACAAATCTTCGAGACGACCGGCCACGTCGTGAGCGTCAAGGTCATCCCGGACAAGAATGTGAGTCACCTCCGATCGGGGTGTCCGTCTCAGTGCACTCTAATGATGGCTTCTAGTTCAACAATAAAGGATACAACTACGGGTTCGTCGAGTTTGATGATCCCGGTGCCGCCGAACGAGCCATGCAGACCTTGAACGGGCGCCGGATCCACCAGTCGGTATGATCGGTCATCCCGATAACCTCCCGTTCCCTTGATGATACACCCTCGCTGACGGGGTTCACAGGAAATTCGGGTCAACTGGGCCTACCAATCCAACAGCTCCAACAAGGAGGACACCTCCAACCACTTCCACATCTTCGTCGGCGATTTGAGCAATGAGGTCAACGATGAGATCTTGCTGCAGGCCTTCTCTGCCTTCGGCTCCGTCTCCGAGGCACGCGTGATGTGGGATATGAAGACAGGTCGGTCTCGCGGCTACGGCTTTGTTGCCTTCCGTGAGCGTTCTGATGCGGACAAGGCCTTGACCTCAATGGATGGGGAATGGCTAGGCTCGCGCGCGATTCGTTGCAACTGGGCCAACCAAAAGGGCCAGCCGTCCATCTCCCAGCAACAGGCCATGGCCGCCATGGGCATGACTCCCACCACTCCCTTCGGCCATCACCATTTCCCGACCCAGGGCATGCAGAGCTACGACATGGTCGTCCAGCAGACCCCGCAGTGGCAGACCACGTGCTATGTGGGTAACCTCACCCCTTACACCGCGCAGAATGATCTGGTGCCGCTGTTCCAGAACTTTGGCTTCGTGGTGGAGACTCGTCTTCAGGCCGATCGTGGCTTCGCTTTTATCAAGATGGACTCGCACGAGAACGCTGCCATGGCCATCTGCCAGCTCAATGGCTATAATGTCAACGGCCGTCCTCTGAAGTGCAGTGTATGTGTTCTTCCTTGCATCTCCTCTCTGTTGCTTGACTGACCCGTCGTAGTGGGGCAAGGACCGGCCCCCGACCGGCCAGTTCGACAACTTCTCTGGACAACAGGGGAACTCCCCGTTCAACTCGAACCCTAGCCCTTTCTTCCCTCAGTATAACGGCCCTGGAGCCCCAATGACTCCCCAAGGTAAGATGCCCTCTGAACACATGCTCCACCCGTGCATGGCTAATCGCCAACCATAGGACCCAACCCAGCTGGACGAGGCTGGGATCAGTCGGGCATGTCTGGCCAGAACTATGGCCAGGTCCCCGGCAATGTCGGATATGGCCGTGGACAACAAGCAACTCCTACATCTGGCTGGAACCAGGCAAACAACGCTAACTTTGGAAATGGCTTCGGCGGTTACCAAGGATAATCTCGTCGACTTATCTACCCGTCCGAACTCCCACCCCGTCAAGCTAGCTTGAGTGGTTCTTTGAGTACTTCTCTGGCCTTCATGCGACAGCAACAGTGATACAACGCTTGTGGTCGTTCATTGTCTTCTGCGTCACATCATTCCTACTCTCTTCTCAGTCTGTTTCTCAGCCTTCTTTCTTCTTCTTTTTTTCCTTTCTTTCTTTGTGTTCTCCCCCCTCTTTCTTTCTTTCTCTTTTTTTCGTTACTATTTTATTTTCGATCCCTTAACTTTCATGATTCATCGTACTCAGTGGATTAAGCGCATCTCCATTCCCCACTTCTTCTTTTGAAATGAAATTTTGTGTGTTCTCGTACACCCAATACCCCAAGTCCACTTTGCTGCGTCCACTTTCATCTGCCCTCTTTGTTTTGCCATGGATGTGCGTCCGTTTGACCAAGAGCCAGCCCCTTGGACTTCCGATTCAAGCGTTCTGCGGAATAAATTCAAAAGTATCCTCTGTTGTTTCGCCTGACTTGCTTTCGATTTTGGATTTTCATTTTGATAAAGTGCTTTCTTGAATTGTATCGTATGGTTTTTCATTTTCTTTAAGTATTTGATGGGTGACCCGCTGAGGGCACGGCCTGTCGGTTCTCCTATTTGATAGCGTCTCTCCGTTTCTGTGGATCTAGTGACTTTGCCTGAGGTCTCCTGACAGTGCCTCTACGTTCGAAATTTGGTGATCCTTCGTTCTGCCTGCATGCCAGCACTATTCTCTTGACATATATGATACCAGCTCATACTTTTTTACTGTTGTTTTTTACAGCTCCAGTTTAACGACTTGATGCCCTGACGTTCCATACCTCATGATATACATAGCCAATGTTGTATTCCTGCGTTGAATTTCATTTTTGTCATGGTCCGCCGGTTCAAGTAGCACAAACGTTGTACACTTTACTCTGTAGAGTATCGACTCGGGCGACGTTGTACATGGAGACTTGGCAAAGCACGGGAGAAGTCAAGGGGTTTCTTGGCTCGGCATATCACCCGCTCCAACTGCTTCTCCGGCGCACCTCCTCAACCACCGAGCTTCAACCATTCTTCCGACCCACGCTTCCCTTCCCTCCTATAATCGATCCCTTCAATGCGCCTCCTCTAATGGCTAGCTGAGCTGTTTGTGCCCAGCTTGCGCCAATGGAAGATGCACGCAACAGCAAGAACGTGGCATTGTCGCTGGACGACGACAATAATGGACTTGCAGGACGAGCCCGGTCGGGGAGCGCAAGCAGCGGACACAAACGCAGCTCATCCGGCTCGTTACTTTCCCGACTCTCGTTTCTGCGCATGATCCAAGCCAACCAGACCGCGCCAGAGCGTGATCACTCGAGCGGGCGTCGCAACCCCCAAAGCAACGACGATGACGACGATGGTAGCAGTGACTTTGGTGGACTACGCGGTGGACGGACGGCAATGTCGAGTGCGTTGCAGCACCGACGTACACGACGACGGCGAGGGTCGCTCCGCAAAACTGCCCTGTTGGGAACTCGATTCGACTATCGCGATAAAAAGACGTCCCGGGCGACGGTGGATGTGTTGCGCAATGACCAGCACCACCAGCAACAACAACATCATCCTCATCAACAGCTACAACTTCAATCGCTCCCCTCTAGCTCCGATATGACCCCTCCGCCTCCGCATCTCCCGCCGCCTTTTTCTGAAAATGCCGTCCCAGGTGTGGGCATGGGCGTTGGTCTCGCCTCGCATGCGCAGCAGCAACCCGGCCCCGCACGAGACGACGAGACGACCAGATGGGGGCGGAAGATGATGGAACAGTCGCGCGGGGGGGTATCCCCTGGCGTGTCCTCCTCAGCAGCGGCGACGACAGCCCAACCACTCGGCGAAGTAACCACCGACGATGAGGACATTGTCACCTTCCCCCGTGTGAAGAACAGCAACGCGGCCATCTCGGCTGCCGCCGCCGCCGCCGCTGCTGCAGGCATCCATCTTCCGCCGCCCGCCTCATCCAGCCCAGACTCATACTACGCGCTGTCGACCGACCCGGCCTACCGCGGCATCCACCGGACGACCAAATCGGCGCTATCGGGCGATATGAGCAGCAGCACCGAGCTGATGGCGTGGGACTACTCCGAGACCGAGTGGTGGGGGTACATCATTCTGATTGTGACGTGGTTGGTGTTTGTGGTGGGCATGGGGAGCTGTTTTGGCGTGTGGAGTTGGGCGTGGGATGTTGGGGAGACGCCGTATGCGCCGCCGGAGCTGGAGGATGATCCGACGTTGCCGATTGTGGGGTATTATCCGGCGTTGATTATTTTGACGGCCGTGATGTCTTGGGTGTGGGTGATTATTGCGTGGGTGGGGATGAAGTATTTCAAGCATGCGAACATCTCGGGGGAGGATATATGAGCGGTTCTCTCTGTCTGTATCTATTTCGCTTGCAGGGCGGTGTCTATAGCTGGTAGGCTCCGCTGGGTATCAGGTTCGATACCTGGAAACGCTAATATCTCATCCATGGGAAGAGAAGGATCGATGCAGGATTTCTCTGTATTAAGAAGCGCTATCTTATTGTGACCCAGAAGGAAAGAATTACAACGTAACCCGAACAAACACCCATCCCTGACTCCAACAAATACCTATAGTCGTCAATTGACATTGCATTCCAATAGTGTAGCCCGTCATCTCCCTTTATCTCCACACTCAATGCGACAATGCACATTTATTTGCGCAGTCCAGTTGGTGCTGGTCCAGACTTCCCTTGATAGATTCGATCTGGGGCGTGCCCAAGCCACCTGCCACGTCCTTCGAGTCGACCGTCGTCGCTCGACTGAGCTCCTCTGTGCTCTGCGGTTGGACTGTCGTTCCAGGAGCTGTACTGACAAGTCCCTTGGAGACTGCGTAGCAGGAGGACCGATCGTGATTCAAGTCTTCGCTGTAGAATTCGTCCACGATGGGATGCAGAAGCACGGTTTGCTTGTGTATCGTCACGATGGAGTTAGCTGGGACGGAGACCCAATTGTCTACACAGACATATTAACAACATCGACCATGAGAGAAGGAGCCCGGAGGACAACAGGGATGGGAGAGGGGGGAAAGGGAAGAACATACGTCTCTCAAACGTGATCGGCTCACTCGCCACCAAGACAATATCCGCCCCCTTATCATGACGCTCCATCTTAAAATGCCCCTTATCCTTACCCTCCTTCCACTTCGTGCCTGAAGAGAAGTACAAGCTCGCAGGCTCATCCGTCTTACTACTGATATACCGCGTACAGACCACGGTATTCCCATCCGAGACCGCGAAATTCAACAAACTCCGCGTCTCCACACCCGAAACATTATGCCGTTTTGGGATCTCACGAATCAACTCGTTAATCTTCGCGATGGTCTTCACCATGACCCGTCGCAGAAGCGCCTGACCGAACCCATCCGGCCCGGGGTCTGAGCTCGGATCCACCCCTTCCTTCTCGAGAAGGTCGAGGAACAACGCAAACGCCCACTCGCTGTCGGTGCCGCCTTTGACGCCCAGATACCATCGGTCGGCGAGGGAGGCGCCCAGCGTCCGCTTGATGTAGTGCCATCCGCCGATGTTGCCGTTGTGCATCCACATCAGACGCTGGTGCTGGAACGGGTGGCAGTTGTTGTCGGAGAGGGTGCCTTCTGTGGTGGCGCGGACGTGCGCGAAGATTAGATTCGAGCAGGTCTTGGATGCGAGACGTTCTAGGTTCTCGCAGTTCCAGGCTGGGAGCGTTGAGGTAAAGATGCAGGGCTCGGGGCCGAGTTTGGGGTCGGTGTAGAAACCCACGCCGAAGCCGTCGCCGTTGACGGGTCGGCGGTTATCCTGGTTGGTGGTGTTAGTTGTGTAGCTGCATTGTTTGGGGGAGGGAAAGGGTACCTACCAGTCGTAGACGTGAGTCATATGATTGGGTGAGGATGGAATGGCTTGGTTCGGTTACCAGCTTGCTGAGACGGATCTCGTGCGTGCCTTTGTATACCTGGTGGAGGAGCCGTTAGATTGTACTCGACTTTACTATGACTCGTCGATGTCGGTCCGGTCAACTTACTAGGAATCGACACATGATTGCAGGTGAGAGGATAGCTCTTGTTGGAGGGATGCAGGCTGTGTTTGTTGATGCAATTATGCGAATGAAAGAGGTAGGTTCTATGACGGGGGATGGAAATCGCTCGGACGACAATCAAGCACAATCAAGCTCTCTATGGAGCTCCTTACTTGAGCACAGCGAGGTCGAATCACAAGATTGACGATCAAAGCAGATGGCAGAGTCTCCACTTTGCGACGTCACTGGGGAGAAACCCACGATAAAGGATCTCTAGAGAGCAATTGAACCGTCAAGCTCCTCCTGCGATCCGTGACAAAAGCAAAGAAAGCGAAAATTCCTCAGAATCACCCCCAGCCCGAGCGATGCGATGGTCGGTGTATGCGGTCATGTCGCCATTGTGGCCACACGTGACTCACACCGACTTTTTACGGAAGACGAAGCGGCCACAAGCGCAAGTCACGGGGAGCAGCGGGATCGACGACATGCTTGTTTTCCGCCGCTTCATACCTGACTGTTCCATACTCGTTCATACTCCCGCCGAAAATAACGACTCCCCTGGCATCTCGCCCGGAGATGTCACAGTCTTCCCTTTCATATTTCCCCCGACGTGTATGAGATTCCAGGAACCATGAGCGGGAGAATCCTCTCCCACCGTCTGGTCCCGCTGCTGCGGACGGGATATCTAGCCCGTCATGTTCACAACGCCGGTGCGAGAACTGGCGGTCTCCTCCGCTCTGATGGCAGTGCTGCGATCCGCGGCCGGTCATGGCCGGCCGGCGCAAATGCGATTCACAATAATGTCCCTGCGATCAGGACGATTTCGTTTACCAGAATCCTGCCCAAGTTAGCTTTAAAGCTGGTGCGGCTGCCCGCCATGCTGGGAGGGGCGACGGTAGCCGGCCTGGCTTACTTCCAATACCAAGCAACCCGTATGTTTGTCTCTTTGGCTAGTTCACTCTTGATATTCTGGTGGGCTGACGGATGGTCTGTCCTGTTTAGAGGCGAGTAACTACGCAATCGACGTGTTTAGACGGGCAAGCGACGTCGCCGGTGACGCCGCATCGACCTTCTTTAGCGAAATTCAAGGCGTGGCTGAGCAGACACAGCGTGGTTGGCAGAAAACCACGGAAGATATCGATGTTCCCGAATGGTTACAGAAGGTTCTCCGGATGGATGAGGCCTCATCAGGGGGTAACGGGTCTTCTGGAGGAGGCCAGCAGCCAAAGGAGAGTCGTGTTGGCGCCAGCACTGCGGCAGGTGCTGTCGCGGGCTCTGCCTTTGGGTATGAAGATTCTGATGAGGATGAGAAGCGGTTGAACAGGGACATCGCGGAGAACGACCAGATGATGCTTCTTACGCGGAAGATGATTGAGATTCGAAATATTCTTCAAACCGTCGGACAGTCGAACACCCTCACCCTTCCGTCGATTGTCGTTATCGGCTCGCAGTCTTCCGGTAAAAGCTCCGTTCTCGAGGCCATTGTCGGACACGAGTTTCTTCCCAAGGGCTCAAACATGGTCACCAGACGGCCTATTGAGCTTACCCTGGTCAATACCCCAAATGCGCAAGCCGAATACGGAGAGTTCCCAGCGCTCGGACTTGGAAAGGTTACCGATTTCTCCCAGATCCAACGGACCCTGACCGACCTGAACCTTGCCGTTCCTGAAAAAGACTGCGTCAGCGATGATCCGATTCAACTCTCCATCTATTCTCCAAATGTCCCTGATCTCTCCCTTATTGATCTCCCCGGATACATCCAAGTTGCTGGACACGACCAGCCTCCCGAGTTAAAGCAGAAGATATCCGATCTTTGCGACAAGTACATCCAGGCACCTAATGTTATTTTAGCTATCTCTGCGGCAGATGTTGATTTGGCAAACTCCACCGCTCTACGGGCCAGTCGACGAGTCGATCCGCGCGGTGAGCGTACGATTGGAGTGATCACAAAAATGGATTTGGTTGACCCGGACCGGGGCTACAGTATTCTGACGGATAAGAAGTATCCTTTGCGTCTGGGCTATGTCGGCGTGGTCTCTCGGATCCCGCAGACAACCGCCTTGTTTTCCAGGGGCAGCGGTAACATCACCAGCGCGATCCTGAAGAATGAGAATGCCTATTTCTCCGCCCATCCTGCGGAGTTTGGCTCCGACTCGGGTGTCTCAGTTGGGGTCACCACCCTGAAAGATAAGCTTATGCATGTCCTTGAGCAGACGATGGCGTCAAGCCTAGCGGGTACTAGGGATGCTATCAGCCAAGAGCTGGAAGAAGCGACATACGAGTTCAAGGTCCAATACAACGACCGTCCCCTAAGCGCCGAGTCGTATCTAGCTGAGAGCCTAGACGGCTTCAAGCACTCGTTCAAGGCATTCGCCGAGAGCTTCGGCCGTCCGCAGGTCCGCGAAATGCTCAAGAACGAGCTCGACCAGCGGGTGATGGACATTCTAGCCCAAAGATACTGGAACAAACCTGTCGAAGACCTGAACCCCCCCATGCTTGAACTAGACCCTCTCGCCGACCTCCCCAAGGCAGACCCGGAGTCGCAATACTGGCGACGCAAGCTCGATGCATCCACATCTGCGTTAACCAAACTGGGCATCGGTAGACTTGCCACTACCGTTGTCGCAGGCGCTATCCAAAATCACGTTGACCAACTGCTCGCCAACTCTACTTTCGCCACCCACCCCTATGCCCAGAAGCAGATCGAGGACGCGTACACCAGCATCCTGAACGACCGGTTCTTCAGCACCAGCGACCAAGTGGAAAACTGTATCAAGCCCTACAAGTTCGAAATCGAAGTCGAAGACCCCGAATGGGCCAAGGGACGAGAGAACGTCAGCAAGGTGTTGAAGGAAGAGCTCCGCGCATGTGAAACCGCCTACAAGCGAGTTGAAGACGCCGTCGGACGGAGAAAACTCAAGGATGTCATGGCCTTCGTGGATCGCGTCCGCAAAGGCGATATCGTCCTCGAGGGCGATGGCGCCAGCGGAGCAGGCGGATTCAGCTCCGCCCTCTTAGCCAAAGGTACATACATACATGACCAATGCTCCCCCCTTCCAATCTCCCGATATCAACATCCCCACTAACATACACCACACCATCCAGGCCGCGAAAGCGTCTTCCTCCGCGATCGAGCCGACCTCATCAGAATGCGCCTCCTCGCCGTACGCTCCAAACAATGCGCCTCCAAGAAAAACAAATACTACTGTCCCGAGGTCTTCCTCGACGTCGTCGCCGACAAACTCACCTCCACCGCCGTCCTCTTCCTCAACGTCGAACTCCTCTCCGAATTCTACTACAACTTCCCCCGCGAGCTCGACATGCGTCTCGGCCGACACCTCTCCGACGCCGAGGTCGAGCGCTTCGCACGCGAGGACCCCCGCGTCCGGAAACATCTCGACGTCATCCGGAAGAAGGAGCTACTGGAGCTGGCGCTCCGCAAGATTGAGAGCATTCGACAGCTTGATGGACGGAGTAAGCACCGTACTTCGGAGCGTCCGTTAAGTGGAGGGGCGAAGAAGGAGCAGAGAAGTCGGGGGTGGAATATTTTCTAGAGCGTCTTGTTTCTCTCCTCGTCTCCTCGTTTCTCTTCTCCTCATCTGCGCATCTTTTTGAGGTCTTTTCTTCCGTTGGTGGAAGGATGGATTGATGGATGGATTGAGGGAAAGGGATGGTGTTGGTCGATTATCCTTCGTCTCCTTCACGTTTTTTAGGTCCGTCTGTTTTGTCTTTTGTATACCACCCATTCATCATCTTCTCTCGGTCAGGTCTTGTTCATAAAGAATATCCCTCGTATAGGCGTTTTATTACAGCGGGTCTTCTTTCTTTCTCTCTCTCTCTCTCTCTCTCTCTCTCTCTCTCTAGCAGACTAGACCGATGATCTTGTTGTGAATGCGTATATAGTAATTGAATTTGGGAGTCAGCCCACTCTCCAAAGTTGACCGTATGAACATACACGGCTAAGAGAAAAGGAAAAGGGAAAGGAAAGAATTGATATAATAAGTCAAGTATCGAAGAGAAAGAAATACACCAGACAAGACAGAGAATATCAACGAACACACAAAAAGAAAGAAATGATTATAGCCGACTCTAGACATAAACAAATCTAAACAATAATCCCACCCGGTCTATCTAAATGATACACACATTCGAAAAATAGGAAAGGAAAGGAATAAGTGTAGGAAAGAGAAAAGAAAAAAGACAATAAAAACACATATTAGCGCTTTTGTTCTCCAACACCCTCCAAACTCTATACTCTTCACAGGTCCGTTTGGAATTGACTGCCGATGGATGCATGACGACGGTCAGGATCGTACATGGTACACTGTTGTCATGTCGATTGCTTGGTTGATGTAGACAGACCTCCTCTTTATGTGGAGATGCAGGTCGGTTGGTGGGTCGGTCGATGGGTAGAGGGATAGGTAAACGGTCGGTAGGTGAGTGGGCAGGAAAGAACAGTAGAGGTCGTCATGTAGGTGGCGTGAAACGAGGAGAGTTTAGGGAATAGGAACACGGAATCTCGCTCAAAAAAGAAAAAGATCATGGACATTGGCAAAGGTCGACGGTGCATGTTGCGGGGTGCAGAATTCTCGGCGGTTGTTGGGTTTACTCCCGAGAGACATCACGGCCGAACAGCTTCGCCTTGATCCAGTCGACAGCGACCAGGACACGGTTGCGGCCTAGAGATGTCGAGGTTAGCTGCTGTCTTCCACCGGGTCCGATGGCGGGTGTAACTTACTGCTGAAGCACATGCTCAGATAGGCACTACGCCAGAAGAGATAGGTCATGGTACCACCGCTCGCGATGTTGCCGCTCAGCCAGCTGATGTCTGCAACCGCACGCTCCTTGCCGATGTAGGCCAGACTACCCTGGTGGGAGTACTGGAAGGGGCCGATCTGCTTGGTTCTCCGGAGCTGTCGCTGGAGGTCGCGGATCTCGTCAAAGACCTTGTTGCGTTCCTCGTCGGTCTTGGCCTGCGACTGCACGACGGACAGGTTCTGAAGCTCGTTCTCGATCGTCTCGGTCTTGGCCATGGTGTTGAAGAGGCGGGCGAGGAAAGCCCCCTCCTGGCCAGCCACCTGGGCGGTCGGGGCGTAGTTGGTGACGGCGCAGTCACCGACCGCCCAAACGTTCTCGGTGCCGTTCACGACGAGGTACTCATTCACGGCGAGACCGCGACGCGAGTTCTGCTGGGCGGGGAGCTGGTTCATCAGGTCGCGGACCACGCCGCGGACGGCGTTACCGGTCGCCCAGACCAAGAGTCCATAGGGGATGGTCTCGAGCTCCTTGGTGCCGTCGGGCTTGGTGACCTCGGCCTCGATGTACTTGTCGGTGACGTTCTTGACCATGGTCTTGGCGCGGATGGAGATGGCCTCCTCCTTGAAGGTCGATTCGGTGTAGTCGATCAGCTGCTTGGAGAACATGGGGAGCACGTTGGGGAGGGCCTCGACGAGGGTGACGTGGAAGTGCTTCTGGATATCGGGGATCCACTTCTTGAGATCCTCCTCGAAGAAGTCCTGCAGCTCACCGGCGAACTCAACACCGGTGGGGCCACCACCGACCACCACCATGTGGAGGAGACGCTTCACCTCGTCCTCGGTCTGGTCCTTGAACATGGCGGTCTCGACGCAGTCCATGATCCGCTTGCGGATCTTCTGCGCGTCACCGACTTCCTTCAGGAAGCAGGAGTTCTCCCGGACGCCCTTGATGCCTAGGAAGGGGAAGTTAGGATGAGATGCAACCAGATCCGGCGCCCGTGAGTGACTTACCGAAAGTAGCGTTCTCCGCACCGACCCCGACGACGAGCATGTCGAAGGGCACCTCGGTGTGGGAGATGTCTCCCTTGATTTCGGAGTCATCACTGATGTGCACGACGCGCTTCTCGTAGTCGATCTTGGTGGCCTCGGCTTCGTAGAATTTGACGTGGGCCTTCTTCACGCGGAGAATGTTCCGGATGGGCTCCATGATGGAGCGGTGCTCGATCAGACCGGTGGTACACGAGGGCAACAGCGGCGTGAAGAGGAAATAGTTGCGGGGGGAGATCACCACGACATTGTAGTTCTCCGTGTCGAGCTTCTTGAGAAGGGAGACGGAACCCCATCCAGTACCTGCAGAGACGGGGCCGTCCGGTTAGCGGTCGCGATCGCGGTGGCACCCCAACATCTAAGGGACGGCTTACCCAAGATGACGAGAGTCTTCTTCTTCGGGTCCGGCTCGAATTGCTCGGTGGGGTGACGCTGTTCGTAGATGCTGTAGCCGAGGGCGCCGACCATGCCGACGCCGGTGAGCCAGGTCAGACGCCAGGTCCATCGCAGGAAGCGGAAGCGCTTCTTGGGTTTCGGGGCGGGCGAAGGGGCGGCATCGGCGTAGGAGCGGCGAGCGATGCGCTGGAAGGACTGCTGCTGCGAGAGGCCAGTGGCGCGCAGGGGCCGTGCCGAGCGCAGGAGCTGGGAGGGAGCGCGCGTCGAGAGCGACCTGCGCGACAGCGACGACAAGTGCATGACGGATGCCATTGTGGGAGCGACGTCCAACCTTGTTACAGGCGGGAGGACGCGGGAAGGGGG